>CM062808.1:786010617-786213117 GCA_031772625.1 Pinus tabuliformis
GGTAGATTGGGCAGCTGAGATGCCTGAGGGGCCCAAAAAATGCATAGTTTTGGAGAAGGTGGATTCCAGTTGAGGGAAGGAAACTAGAGGAAACCACTGCATAGTTTTGTTTGCCAAGGGAGGCTGGGCTTTCTACACATTGTGTACTTCTAGTGGGCAAGGGAAAATTTTGAGGGTTGCAGATGCAAAGTGCGCAATTCAGGAAAGTTGGATGAGGGTAGGTTGCTAGGGAAACTCTCGAATTTGGCTAAGTGTGGGATCAGTGGAACTAATGTGAAGAGTGATAGAACTTGACTATGATCTCACACTTTAACACTTAATGATACAACATAGACCATTCAAAACATATAAAAACATACTTTGCTTAATTCAACAACTTTCATTGCAGTGTATGACAAGTGCGGCTCCGATGATAGACTTTGGGAGGATAAAGGTGACACTTGTTCAAGAGTGCAAAAAATGTCTATGTAATCAGAACAACCCATTCTCACAACTATTTCCCCTTGAAGCAAAACAAATCTCCCTTTGTATGACAAGCGATAATCCCATGCCCAAAGATGACACATATTATATAAAGATAAAAGGGTGAATGACTCTTAATATTGAAGAAGGGAACTTGAGATCATCAACTTACCAATAAGTGACTAAGGAAAAATCGATCACAAGATCCACAATAGGCTCCAAAATTCAAGTATAGACCAAAGTTTTGGAGGGTTTTGCAGCCACTACAACACTTGGTGACACACTCATTGAATTCTAGATTCTCTGTCTTGGTTCGTTTTTAGTGCAGGGCCTTGATCCTTTAGGGAGTATTGATTCATCATGTAGATTACTTTGGATTCCCCACTTACCCCATGGGTAGACATGGTCCCATTTGTACCTTCTCAATTGAACACAACATAAGATTCAACCAAATCACAGTGTTTCGAATTAGGAGGGTAGTTTATCTCGTGAGCTTAGGGGTTTCAAAGTATAGTTTTTCATCTCTAGTGTTGCTCTGTTTCTAGTAGGCCTGGACAGTACCCTGACGGAGTCATGCAGGAACATAGACATTGCTCCATTACCAGTGAGCCTGGACAATACCCCGGTGGAGTTGCTCGCTTTACCTCTTTTCACATGAAGCCTTTATCTTCTTTCACCTTCATTTATTTATTAAAGAGAATTGTGCATTGACACTTATATATTTTGGGGTGGAAGAGGGATCCTGACTTATTGAGAGTATGAGAGGTTGTTCCTTCAGAGAAGCATATAAAGAACTCTGATTTAGGTTTTCTCATTTAGATTTTCCCCTTCTCCATTTCTACTAGTTGGATAAGCTTGAAACACTAAAGAAGAAAACTGAGTATAGGCATGATGTTCCGAGAGTGGGCATAAGTCCATGGTTGGACCAAAGTTCTCCGTACGGATGGATCATATTTTCTGTCAAAACTTCAGCGGCCAAAAGATACAGCCAATTACAAGGAAGTCGGTCATAGGATTGGCCAAATGTTGAAGTGTCACAGGATTCTTTGAACTTTAGCCACATACACACTAGGAAGCCACAAAGAAGGAAGACACAACACTTATTTGTATATGATGAAAACCAAAAGGAAAACTCAACAAGGAAAGAAAATAAAGAAAAAAGAAAGGAAACATAAAACCAAGAAACAAAATCAAAAGACAAGAGAACAAAATGACTAAAGCAAACATGATGTAGAATCAAAACAAGGAAACGAGGATGGACTACAGAGAACGAGTGTAGAATGAGTGCAGGAAAGGGAAAGTTAATGATGCAACTAATCCTACTCCTAACCTAATAGTTAGAAGGTCAAGGTCACATAAAATGAAATTTCCAATGAAGCCATCGTGATTGTTTCTGACCTGCATCCACAAATATATGAACGATTAAAACATATATAAAGTAATGCGCAACAGAAGATACAAAAACTGGAAAATCCTACATAAGAAACAGAAGGTCCCGCCTGTGGGAAGAAAGATGTGCCACAACTACTAATTTAACCCAATCCACATGCTTACCTTTTTTATGAATACCATTTATAAACAAACCTTGAAAGCCTGTTCAGGATATGTTTTGTTAGGCCCCTATACTACTACTGTAACCCCTTATTGTTATTAGTACAACCCACTTATTATATTGATGTACCCATGTAGTGCCCATATTGTTACTATTGTGCCACATAGAAGCCCATTATTGTTATTATTGTGCCCTTACATTATTATTGTTATGTCAGCTTTGATTATGTTATGACCCCTTAGACTCCTATATATAGAAAGGAGGTCTTTTCATTTGTATCATCCAAGAATTGTTCATTATGTAATGTAAAGGAGGTTTCCCCCTAGAAGAGGCTAAATTCTAAGGCGTTGATCTATCTTTTCTATCTTTCCTTGAGCTAGTTCCATAACATTTGGTATCAGAGCTTTGGATTCTAGGGTTTCGCTGCTCCAAGCAGGTCATCGTGGCATTTTCGCTGCAACTTTTTTTCTGCGACGTTTCAGACGCTAAAAAAAAACCCATTTGAGAAGAAATCACATTGAATTTAGGATTTGAATTTCAGAGCTTTTCGCGCTATATTTTTGGAGATATGATCTACATAAGTTGGTCTTTTTGCAGACTCCTGAATTACATTCCAAACAGGTGACCTGGGGAAAATCGTCATAACTTTCTCTCTGAGCATTGGATTGAAATTTCGTAAGAAGGTACAGAAATAGGACGAAATGTAGTTTCTTCTATATATTTTTCAGAGCCAAAGGTCGAAACAGTGACATGTGGAACTTCATACAAGTTCTCTCTTCTGGAAAGGTCTATAATCATGTCATCTTGGGAGATTGTGCATAACTCTTTCTTGGAGAATCCAATTTGGCTCAGACTGGTGGCATTGAAAAGAGCACATAGAGGGCTACTATAGGTCGCAATTTCAGAACTTAAAGATCCGCACGTACAGAATTACAGTTGTTTCAAGATCGAGCTCCTAAAACAAAGAAAAAGCAAAATGAGGAAGTTTGATGGCAAGGATCCGGTAAATTGGATACTTCATATGGAGCAATATTTTGATCTACATGGTGTACCACTGTTACAAAAGGTATGTATTGCATTTTCATATTTAGAACCGGATCAATTTTTATGGTATGAAGGGCTTTGTTCTCGTAAACAACTTGTTACGTGGTCAATTTTCACGAAGGAAATGTAGCACATTATGAGGATACAAAGAGCAACACCTTCTTTAGAGCAACACCACAACAATTGGAAAGAGTAAAAGGGCTTTGTGACATAGTGGAAAGCAAAATTATGGAAACCGGGAAGCATACCCCTCACAAATATAAAGATGGAAGTGTTGTTTCTCCTAGCATTCCACAACCTACAAGGGTTACACCACAACAATTGGAAGAAAAAAGAGAAAAAGGGCTTTGTTACATTTGTGATAGCAAATGAACTAAAGGTCATAAGTGTGCTGAGAAGAAATTATTTTACATAGAATATGAATAGGAGGAATAAAAGGATCAAGAAACATCAAAAGAAGAGGATATACGCTAGGACCCAACCCCAGAGAAAGAAGAAATGAATCAGACCATATCTTGTTAAGCATTGGCAAGAATTACCACTCCTCAAACTCTCAAGATAGAAGGACATATCAAGAAGAAAAAGGTGCAAGAAGTGAAAGATCACATCGAGAAAGACGAAATGAATCCAACCATATCTTGTAATTCATTGGTCGAAATTACCACTCCTCAAACTATCAAGATAGAAGGATATATCAAGAAGAAAAATGTTCAAGAAGTGAAAGATCACATCGAGCATTAAGAAATGAATCCGACCATATCTTGTAAAGGATTGGAAGAAATTACCACTCCTCAAACTCTAGAGGTAGAAGGACATATCAAGAAGAAAAAGGTTCAAGCAGAGAAAGATCACATCGAGCATCAACAATAAGTTCTCCAACTTTTAATGGATAAAGCCACTTCGGTGCAAAATCAAATGAAACAACAGGTAGATCAACATCATAGCGAAAAATGTTTTGATGTAGGTGATTGGGTATTTTTACTGCTACATCTCAAACAAGCTATTTATGAGAAGGAAATGTTGGCAACACTACATGCACTTAAAAAATGCGACCTTACCGAATGGGAAGACTCTTCAAGGATAAGGATGTGGAAGCATTTTTTTGTGCTATTTCTATTATCCAACCAGATTGGATAAACGAAGCAAGGGATGAATGGAAGAAGGACAAAGAAGTATGGCCACTTATTCAAAAGTTGCAAAAGATCCCAATTCAAACAATATTGCTAGAAATTGAAGAGGAAGGAAAAATCATATTGAAACCTGGAGAAGTCACAGAAACAAGAACCCGACAGCTACGAAATCGATCAATTTCAGAGTATCTCATCAAGTGGAAGAACTTACCCGCTGAAGATTCCACATGGGAGGACAAGAATTTTATACAGAAGCATCAAGAACTACTCAAGTGTTGAGGACAACACTTTTTGAAGGAGAGGAGCATGTTAGGCCCCTATACCACTAGTGTAACCCCTTATTGTTATTAGTACAACCCACTTATTATATTGATGTACCCATTTAGTGCCCATATTGTTGCTATTGTGCCACATAGAAGCCCACTATTGTTATTATTGTGCCCTTACATTATTATTGTTATGTCAGCTTTGATTATGTTATGACCCCTTAGACTCCTATATATAGAAAGGAGGTCTTTTCATTTGTATCATCCAAGAATTGTTCATTTATGTAATGTAAAGGAGGTTGCCCCCTCGAAGAGGCTGAATTCTAAGGCGTTGATCTATCTTTTCTATCTTTTCTTGAGCTGGTTTCATAACATGTTTTCATCTACACCGAGATTCCTAGCAAGCGCAAGGAAGGATTGAAACTTTCTTTCTGCAACAGAGATTTCCAAGTAGGATTGTTCCAACCATTCAACGATTGGATCATAAAATTCATGATGGCCCTCTTGAAATCCTCGTGATCTTTGAAAATATTAATTTTCAATTCGAGGAGCAGGATCACGGTGGGAATCTGATAAGGGAAAATAGATCTGATAGTTCTCAAAAGTCATGCCAAGACAGTGAAGACCTACCATAACCATCAAAGGAGGCTGAAATCCCTCAACTGCTTGACAAAAATCTGAATAGAGAGATGTTAAACAATGAATATCAAGGAGTGTGAATCAACTTTCATTGGATGCACTGATGGGAAAATGATAAGCTGAATGAAATTTACCCAAGATAGACAAATGATCAGATGAACTAGAAGAAGCATTAGTTTCCTAGTTTATAATAAATGGAAAAAAAACAATTTGAACAATCTTGCGAATGCTCTGAAAAATCGAACCAAGTTCCTTGCGAGCTAGATATGCCAGACCACTTTCCTGCAACTTGTGACTAGTTGTACAAGCATCATGGTCATCAAAAGAGTTCAAAAGGGATGTTAGCACCATGCATGCATGAGACCAGTTGAGGCATGGTGAATGGAGATGAACTTCATTCGTGTGACAACTTGTGCATTCATTATCATTCAAGGATATTTTTGGTGTGATAAAAGGACAAAATTGCAATACAAGATTCCCAAGAAGACCGGGGATCTAACCATTAAGGGAGAAATTAGATAAGTATGATTCTTGCAGGCAAAGATAGTCCTTGAGATGATCAACTTCACAATTTCATTACTTCATGAGAGATGTCTGTTCCCAACCAAAGTTTTATGTGAGAAATTTGCATGAAGATGAATGAACTATACCATATTCTTGAATTCGGTCAGAATTAAAATATTGAAAATTCGAAAGATCACACCCGAAACACCAAAAAAAATTTAACACATAAATCCACAGCAAGTGAAACCATGCAGATAGACAGATTTCTTGAGAGAAACTAGATCTGATTTAGTTTGGGGGGCTTACCAGAGTTGCGAGATCCTGACATAACCATCAATGGAGGTTGAAGTGCCTGGACTCCCTGGCAAGTCCTGGAACTTTCCAAGATTGTAGCATCACATTTTGAATCTTGAACTAGATCATGCATTGTTTGAGGGTGGCTTCTTTTGCTAATTTCAAAACTTCTCTCTGGATGGAAACTATCTCTGTCAGAAGTTTCACCAATTTTTTCAGCTTCAACAAAAATCAGATTAGTCAATTGAAGAGGCCCTTCTAATAGCTCATTCAAGGAAAAATGAATTGGTGAGATCTCATGAGCAAGAATATTTGAAGAGTTGTCTTCATGCAAAAGAAGAGACGATGAGGGGTAGGGAAGAGTTTCTATGATTTTACTATTTTCAATTTCATCATGGACAACCTCACCACCTTGTGTCAATCAAGGACTCATCAGACGAAGAAACAAAGAACATGGAGTATCCTCGTCGCAAGTGAATGTGTTGCAAATGGTAGGACAAAAAGGATAGTGAGGTGAAGGGGGAGTTTCGATATGAACACCTTCTTTGACCGAAGAAGATTCTAGATCCAAATTAAAATCTTCATGAGGAACCACAATATCATATGATGTGCTTGGGCATTCTTCACGACACAAAGAAATAAAATTATCATCATTGGAATGATTAATGCCCAAGCTTGGGGGTTGATTGGAAGGATTAATTGTACTGGATTTTCCACCAATATTAGAAGGTTGAGAATTGTTTAATAATGGAAACTCATTGCTTTGACATGAAAGATTTCGAAACATAGAGGAAAAATTGATAGTGTCCTCACCTTTCTGCTGATTTTCCTGCGTAATGTGACTACCTTATACCTGATCACAATTTTCAGCCAGTAGCTTGAGAACCAAGAGAATGTGAAAAATTGGTTGGTGAAGCAGATTGACAAAGTGGGTCATGGTACAAAGAGTCATGATGTGAATAAGATAGAGGATAACAAAAAGCTATATCAACATTGAGATTAGAGTTGTGAATGGTGACATCCTCTTGCAGATTGGAGGAGTGAGTCTTCATTGTAGGCTTCTTGAGCTATTCTGGAATTTCCTCCATTGAAGTGGGAGAGGAAGGAGAAGCTACTATGCAATTATGGGGATGAATGCAGTCTGCGCAGCTCTGGAATTGCGCAGTTCAACTTCCCAGGGGAATAGTGACTACGCACTATATAGTTCCAGGTAGCAGGGTTGCATCTCTGACGGTTGAGATTGCATAGTGCACAGTTCATGCGGGGTCTGGTGAAAGTGAGTTGCCCAGTTGGGAGGATTTTCGGAAAAATGGTGAAGTGTGGGAGGCAGGTGAACTTGAAATTGTGAATGTCATCATTAATAAGAGAACAACATATTTTAAAAGATGAGGGATTATATGTTGTTTTAACATCTTTTGACCTTGACATCTACCCTCCACAATTAGGCATACTAGAACTGGTCCCAAAATATAGATTTGTTATTTTTCTTGAAAGGATATTTCATGGTTTTCTTCAAAGATCTAGAAGACCGAAATAACATTTTTTATTAGGGGCCCTAGTTTTGGGGCTGGGATGGTCTCTTCATTCAACATGGTTTTTAGAGTTTAATCCTCCTACCATGAAGACCTTACATAGACCTATTTGAGTTAGAATTCCAAATTTCCTCTTCAATGGAGTTGGCGAGAGATCCTAGAGGATGTTGGTGACTCTCTAGGTTGCTTCATCAATGTAGATAGAAAAGATTGACAAAACATTTCTAAGTTTCATCTGCATATGCATGGAAGTGGACTTTAGTGAAGGTTTACTAGATAAAATTATCCTCAAGTGGGAGGGTAAAGCATATACCCAACCATTTGACTATGAAAAATGACTTTTACGTGTAGAAATTGCCAACATATTGGGCACCTTGAGAATGCATGTCCCTCTTCAAAAGGGGCATTTTGTAACGAAGATCCGAAGAGAAGATACCGTGGATGGAGAGATTTGAAGGTAGCATCAGATATGGAGATTTTTGCAAGCCAAAAGAAGAACAACTCCCAACAACAAAATACATTTCCTAACAATTAAGCCTCTCAAGTTACAATGCAACCCTAGTAGCATTGGTTCACCCCTAACTAGAGAAAAGTATTTTGGCAAAGGAGAATGAGAAAACTTTAGCCATAATTGCAACTGTAATTAGCAGGTCGAAACCCAACCATAAGTTTCATTATTCAAATAGTGAGAAAAGACTATCAAATTTCACTGATCTAGTTGCTATAATACTTTCTCAAAAATATTAAAAAACAACATTATCTTTACTTGTAATAGATTGCTCACTAAAATAAATAGATACTTTAAAAAAAAAACAAAACAAAAAAAACTCATGAATCATCCCAACATACTTTGATGTGTCTGATTTCATGATATAACTTGTTCCTTTAAAATTAATAAAATTCAATTTTAAAAAACACAATTAATAAATACATATATTTTTATATTATTTTATTAATTTAAAAATAAAATATTATAATTTCATAATGTATCGCTGAAATAAAAAATAACAATACTATTAGAAAACGAAACCCATTTCATCGAGATAAGCGTTTTCAAATATATCTTAGTCTGATGGTTATTATTTAATTTCTAGTGGTTTGTTTTGTTTATATATTTAACGTTAAATTTGTTTAAAATTTTATAAACTTCTGTTAGAATTATAAATTTGAGTTTTAAATTTTCGAATATTTTAATTTTTTAAAATATTTAATTAATAATTTATTTAAAATAAAAAATAAATTTTGAATAATTAAAATTTAAATTTATTTTAAATAATTAAAAATCAAAATTTGATCGCAAATTGTTTTCCCAGATTCTACCCGAACTTTCCTTAAAATTACAATATCATACCCAGCTTTTAATATCTTAAAATCATCTGTACAAAATCGAAATTACAATAATTTTACCGGGCCTTTTAATATCTTAAAATCATCTATAAAAATCGAAATAACTCCAAAGTTTCAATATTGTCTGTACAAAATCATATTGTTTGTTTCATTGTTTTACCACTTAAATTGGTATAGAGTTCATGATTATTATGTAGGATCACAATCATGTTGGTCACTGTCAACTAGTTTAAAACTGTGTAACACCTTCCACTTCAAACTGTGTATCACCTTCCACTTCTCCACATATTTCACCCTAAAGAAATGTACTTGAGAATGTAATAAAATAAATAAATTTCCTTGCTAATCAATTTACTCTTTTATGGTCTTTGGCAACTGGGCTAATGCTCTCTTATTAATTTCTAGACTTTACCTTTGTATAAATGTTTTAATTTATTTTTGATAGTTGTAAAATTTTAATTTTATATGTTTTCTTTGCTTTTATGTAAATAATGCTCTTTTTACCATGTTTTACTATTTCTCACAGTAACCCTAATTTCTATAAATAATGTTTACTAATCTCTTAACTTTTAGCTTGTTTAAAATTTATTTCAGTTTGTCGTCTTTTGATTTTTTATGTTTTCTATCTTGTTTCATTTATGTATGTATTTTATTTATGTTCAATTTTAATGGTTTCTTTTCATTTGGTACTTGTCCCTTTTAACATTTAGATGTTATATAAAATAAATCTTAATCATTAGATAACTAAATCATACATTTCACATAATGAATAAAGGTTTCATTTTTATAAGATAAATACATATATAGCAATTTAACTATATGATTAAAGAGTTAATTACATAAGTACTTTGTGTAGTTTAATGGTAAAGTTAAAAGTCATGCAACTTGGTTGTCATAGTTTCAGTTCCCACTAAGTTCGTTTTGTTTAACTAGAATTACATAATAAAGGGGTTAATAATGCTTTTTAACAATTATATTTAATTGTTGTATCAATAAGTATTATACACTTCACTTCTTTATTTATGGACTTAATGTTTGACATTAATAAGAGTGTTGTTGTTTGTTTATTTTCTCATGCATAAAGGCATTATAGTCATTTTTTTCTTTAATTTATAAGTTTCTTATGGCTGAGTCACTACAGTAATCTAAGGTCCAAACCTTAGCGAATTGATTGATTTTCTACCTTTTATACAATTTTTTGTTTAGGGTTAGGATTTTTCTTTATTTTCTTTTATTTTGACCGTGAGGGTTGCTAGTTGCAGGATTCTTCCTCGCCAGCTATAACTCCTTGAAAATTAAGTAGATTGAGTTGTGCTACTATTAGCATGGACTCAATTCTGACTTTAGGAGCTATTGATGGTGATGGAAACCCATCAAACAAGGGGATATCCATGATATGAAGTCCCAATTAGACCTCACACCATTTGGTATAGGAGTCCCATCCAGTATAAAGGCCCAGTTTCCAAATACTCAAAGATCTTCCTTGGCTCTAGCTGTCAGCATGGGAGAGTGATGCAATGGTATCTTCGAACAATAAGGTAAGTTTTCTTGGTGATAATGCAACACAACTGTGTCAAGGTTCTCTTACTGCAAAAGGGGGGAGAAAATCAGGATTCTAAGTGAGAGGTAATAGTACCACCTAGGAAGAGACACACACGAACGAGGAAGCTTTGGCCAACATCCAGCTGAATAGTCCACAACGGATGAGGCAGTCATTAAAACCAAAGTACTGAGAAAGATCCATCAACCATCCAATGAAATAGTCCACAACGGATGTGACAGTCACTTGAACCAATGAGCGAGAAAGTCTCTCTAGTATCCTACGGAGTAGTCCACAAGGATGAGAAAACAGTGATAACCAATACATCACATTCCCAACAAGGTGCTAAAACAACCGAAATAGTTCAACTATCTTAGTACATGTGAAACAAACATGAATTACAAGTGCTCAAAGAATAGTCTTACAAACATCCACAAGTCATGCATGGAAACATGTTGGCCTGACTAGGGTGCTATATTAAGAAAAAGTTCCAAGAAACATATTTAAATCATAAATCACTAACCTCCGTAGTGGGACATTGAAGCCACTCCTCACTCCTCAAAGAGCTTACTGAAACTCTCTATGATTTGTGGGAGGAGCCAAGGTGAAAAGTTCTTTTCTCGTACAATGAGGGGGTATATATAAACAAGGGGTGATGCTTGACCCTTGTGACTCTTTGACTACCCTCATGACTATTCAACATCCTATGAATTTTCAACTGACATGACTCTTCATATTCATGCATGTCCATTGGACTTCCACTTTACATTACATTTGATTTACAATAGACATGGCCCATAATAGTGATGTGACCTTTGACAACTCATGACATGACTTGACATGATACTGCTAAAATGGACTATCTTGCTGAGGTGGAAATGTCAAGCCGCTGTTGCTACTGAGTGATGGATGTGTTCTTGGATGCGCTTTCTATTCTCCTCTACATAGCTTGATGACGTGAGGTATTAAATGATCTTTAGTCTTGAGAGGTGGTTGCATGCATGTGTTCCCTTTGCTTGTGCTTGACAAGCTTCTTTTTCCATCCAATTGTAAATGTGTATTCTAGAATGTTCACTCCTCCTTCTTCTTCATCATCTCTTCATGATCTAGCAATGTACCTATTCCTGCAATTCACTCATGACGGGATGACATCAAATCCAAAAACTCCCTAGTCTAAGATGATGCATTGTTATCCATGGACTGAGCCCAGGACAGGTGATAGGATGGGAAAGAGGGCCCAGTAACTATGCATTATGCAGTTCCAGTTGATAGGGAGGGAGATTGGTCACTAATATTGCACAGAGCGCAACTGAGGCTTGGCTGAGGAACTCTTTAGCATAGCCTTCATTGTCAGGGAAAATTGCGTAGAGGCCATTAGGAGACAATATTACAGAGTTGAGACCATTAGTGGGTGTTGCAAGATGGGGCCCTAGGAGGAAGGTCTATGTAGTTTTTAGAGGCAAGGTAGGACTGGGCAGCAAAGGGGCCTAGGAGGATAGATCTGCGCAGTTCTTAAGGTTAGTGAGTCCCGACTAAGGGAGGACACTCCAGAGAAACTTTTATGTAGTTATGGGAAGCAAGGCAGGCTTGTTGTTTGCACATTGTAGGGTTCTTACAGGTAAGGAGGAAGCTTGATGATTGATCTTAAAAAATGTGCAGTTCAGGTCATGCTAGGAGAATCTACTTCACAATTCTGGGGATGAAAGCGGACTACTCATCTCTAGAATTGCGTAGTGCAAGTTCCCTGGGGGATAACAACTGCACACTGCATAGTTCCACGCAACAGGGTTACATCACTGAGGGCTGAGACTGCGTAATACGTAGTTTATTCGAGCTTCGGTGAAAGTGAGTTTCCGAGTCGAGAGGATTTTCAGAAAAATGGCTAAGTGTGGGAGGCAGGTTAACTTGTGAGGAACTTGAAATTGTGATCACACACTTAGCATAATTCATCGACACAACAACACAAACCACTAAAATAACAAGACAAAATATTACCCTCTATGATACAGTCCGAAAATAAAAAGCAACAAGTGCGACACTTGAGATAGACTTAGGACGATCGTGACGACACTTGTGCAACAGTGCTTAAAACTTTGTGTATGAGTGCAACAGGTGTTTACATGGCTAGGAAAACTTCTATACACAAAGACCAACCTTTGAGGTCATCCGAAAGGCTTGCAAACGTGCCATGACAACAAAACATGCCAAAAGATGATAATTGATCCAATAAGTGAGAGGGAGTAAGACGCTTAGAGGAAACACATGGAATGAATTTCAGTGCTTGCAACCATGCATGTCATTGAAGACATAATGATATGACAATGATAAATGGTCTTTCAAGCTACACTAAGAGGTGTATTTTAAAAGATGGACTTTATTTTCCATACCTACCCTCCAAAGGGTTATGCATGAGATGGAGTTTTCATGTGGTCCCGATCTTCTATCATACCTATGGTTCCTTGGTCTCCTTATATTTTATCCTCAACTCCTTGAGATTCATATAGCATGTCATCCATCTCCGTGGCCACTGAGCGATAAAATTGTGCGGTTTAAGTGGGCAGTGGCTGTTGTGGGATGAGGCCCTGGGAGGGAACATCTGCATAGTTTTAAGAGGCAAGGTAGATTGGGCAGCTGAGATGCCTGAGGGAAAAAAAATGCATAGTTTCTGGAGAAGATGAATCCTAGTTGAGGGCAGGAAACTAGAGGAAACCACTGCGCAATTTTGGTTTCCAAGGGAGGTTGGGCTTTCTACGCATTGTGTAGTTCTAGTAGGCAAGGGAAAATTTTGAGGGTTGCAGATGCGAAGTGCGCAATTCAGGAAAGTTAGATGAGGCTAGGTTGCTAGGGAAACTCTTGAATTTGGCTAAGTGTGGGATCAGTGGAACCAATGTGAAGAGTGATAGAACTTGACTATGATCACACACTTTAACACTTAATGATACAACATAGACCATTCATAACATATAAAAACATACTTCGCTTAATTCAACAACCTTCGTGGCAGCTTACGACAAGTGTGGCTCTGATGATTGACTTTGGGAGGATAAAGGTGACACTTATTCAAGAGTGCAAAACATGTCTATGTGATGAGAACAACCCATTCTCACAACTATTTCCCCTTGAAGCAAAACAAACTTCCCTTTGTACGACAACCGATAATCCCCATGCGCAAAGATGACACATATTATATAAAGATAAAAGGGTGAACGACTGTTAATATTGAAGAAGGGAACTTGAGATAATCAACTTACCAATAAGTCACTAAGGAATAATTGATCACAGGATCCACAGTAGGCTCCAAAATTCAATTATAGACCAAAATTTTGGAGGGTTTTGTAGCCACTACAACACTTGGTGACACACTTGTTGAATTTTAGATTCTCTGTCTTGGTTCGTTTTTAGTGCAGGGCCTTGGTCCTTTAGGGAGTATTGATTCATCATGTACATTACTTTGGATTCCCCACTTACCCCATGGGCAGACATGGTCCCGTTTGTACCTTCTCAGTTGAACACAATATAAGATTCAACCAGATCACAATGTTTCGAATTGGGAGGGTAGTTTATCTCATGAGCTTACGAGTTTCAAAGTATAGTTTTTCATCTCTAGTGTTGCTCTGTTGACAGTAGGCCTAGACAGTACCCTGATGGAGTCACGCAAGAACATAGACATTACTCCATTTTCAGTGAGCCTGGACAATACCCCAGTGGAGTTGCTCGATTTACTTCTCTGCGCGTGAAGCCTTTCTCTTCTTTTGCCTTCATTTATTTATTAAAGAGAATTGTGCATTGGCACTTATCTATTTTGGGGTGGAAGAGGGATCCCGACTTATTGAGAGCAGGAGAGGTTGTTCCTTCGGAGAAGAATATAAAGAACTCTGATTTACGTTTTCTCATTTAGATTTTCCCCTTCTCCATTTCTACTAGTTGGATAAGCTTGAAAACACCAAAGCAGAAAACTGACTATAGGCATGATGTTCCCAGAGTGGGCACAAGTCCATGGTTGGACCTGTTAGCCCTGCTATATATCCTTGATTTCTAAAGGCCGGAAGTGAGCTTGGTCCATGGTAATACCCAAAAATGACTCATAATGGTCACTTTCTCTTTCACTCGCACTGCTCATTTTCCTTTCATCGGTCCTATCAAAAATCACATCCATGTGTGTATTAAGGTTGCGTCCCTTGGCTTTCGCCGATGCGATATTGTGATATGAACTATACGCAAATACCCAAAAAATACCAAAAAACCCAATCTAATGACTTTCGTTTCACTGGATCACTCCTCTGTCATCAATCGTCACGCTCGATTCAATGGCTCCCTGTCACGTCCAATGGAAAGTCCGTGTGATCACTTCCCCACCATCCGATCATCTCCACCGCGATCGGACAACATCCACTCTCCCTGCACCCACGAATTAACGTCGCGTTAACGCGGGATGGAGGGTGGTTTTCCTCTCTCCTCGTTGCCACGTGTCCCGTGCTGAATGGAATCACACACCGCACCCTTTTACCACCTAACGCAAAACTCCAGTGCGATCAATGCTGCCTACCACCCGCCCACGCCTGCCAACTTTCATATGCTTCTGCTACTCAACGACTGTTGGATCTGCTCGCCCGAGATCCAATGGCCCCCAATCATTCCACTCCCACCTCCTCTGATATCCCCGTGGACTCATCCCCACCGTCTATCCCCTTAATCCAATGGCCAGTATCGCTCCTCCAACCGACTATTCCACCCACTGCATAGTCCACATGTCTTAACCGTTCCATGCTCCCAGAAGGATGAAGGTGACCAATTTTCAGTACCAGGTGCATTTCCTCCTCAACAACTGCATTCAACAGACAATATGGTTGAGAAGGAAAAGGACAGAGCACGAAAAGGCAAACGCATTTAATAGTTATGGGACTTCACCCCATATGACACTCCAGCCACCTGAGAAGATAGCAGAGCACCAGCGAAGATCAAATTCATCCACTACAGCAAGCAATTGCACTCAGAATCCATCAGGCAGTTAAAGTTGTTGGTGGTTAATTATGACCCCTCCATAATTAGAATGGTCGAGTGCTTTTGTAATGAAACTCTATATATACCCAGAAACAAGATGTAATCAGGTTTGATGGTTGTTTTTTTGATGTAAGGTTCAACTTTTGGAGACTGTAACTACTTTGATACTTGCAGCGTCTCGTCTTCATTTTTAGCTAATACAAGCCTATTTTTCTGTCAATTGCTCACTTTCCATTTCTATTCTGTTCTAGGTTGTGCCTGATATGTAGTTTTCCTAAACTCTTGATGTTTAGCATTAGAGGAGTTGTCATCCTACCTCTATCTTTAAATCTTGCATGTATCAGTGAATGTGTTAATCAGGTTTCTTTTCACTTATGTGACAAAGAGCTATCATCCTGTCTGTACACTAGGGAATTAGATTTGCAGACCTCATTACTGGTTGCAACCGATCATCACCAAGGTCTTGTGCATCTACCGGTGTGGTTAGTATTCTCCATATAAACCCAATCTCTGAACTGTAAGTAATTGGTGGTGTAAAGCTATTATGAAACGAGCTCAAAAAAAGATAGAAAAGATAGATCAACGCCTTAGAATTCAGCCTCTTCGAGGGGGAAACCTCCTTTACATTACATAAATGAACAATTCTTGGATGATTCAAATGACAAAACCTCCTTTCTATATATAGGAGTCTAAGGAGTCACAATATAATCCAGCCGACCTAACAATAATAATATAAAGCCACAAAAATAACAATAGAGGGATTCTATGGGGCACAATAATAACAATATGGGGGAAATAGGGGCACAACAATATTAATAAGGGGTATAACTACAATAGTAATGGGGTAATCACTAGTATTATAGGGACCCAACATGCCCCTCTCCTTCAAAAAAGTATTGTCCTCAACGCTTGAGTAGTTTTGGATACTTCTACATAAAATTCTCATCCTCCCATGTGGAATCTTTAGCGGATAAGTTCTTCCACTTGATAAGATGCTCTGAAATTGAACGATTTTGTAGCTATCAAGTTCTTGTTTCTGTGACTGCTTCTGGTTCCAATATAATTTTTCCTTTCTCGTCAAGTTCTGGAAATATTGTTTGAACTGGGAGCTTGTCGCCTATAACCTTCTTTAAACATGAAACATGGAAAACTAGGTGCAATCGAGAAGCTGTAGGAAGCTCCAATTTGTATGCCATAGTACCAATCTTTTGCAACACCTTGTATGGACCATAATACTTTGGTGATAATTTATTATCCTTCTTAGCTTGCTTGAGGGACATTTGCTTATATGGTTGTAGCCGTAGGAATACCCAATCACCTACATCAAAACTTCTTTCACTGTGATGTTGATCTGCCTGTTGTTTCATTCTATTCTGTGCCAACACGAGGTTATCCTTTAAGAGTTGGAGAACTTGTTGTTGATGTTCGATGTGATGTTCCACTACCTGAACCTTAGAATTTTCTCTTAAATATGATGTGATGGATGGTGGTTGATACCCATAAAGTGCCATAAATGGGGTCATTTTTGTTGCTGTATGGAAGGAAGTGTTATACCACCATTCAGCGAGAGGCAACCATTTGACCCATTGTGTATGTTTATCAAATACAAAGAAACGAAGATATCCTTCCAAACATTTGTTTACTATCTCAGTTTGCCCATCAGATTGAGGATGATAAGATGAGCTATGAGCTAACTGAGTACCAAGACAAGAAAATAATTTTGTCCAAAAATTTCCAGTGAAAATGGGATCTCTGTCACTTACAATAATCTTTGGGTTTCCATGTAGCTTTTGAATTGTTTCCATAAATGCAGTAGAAACTGTACTGGCTTCAAATGGATGTGAGAATGCACAAAAGTGCGCATACTTGGTAAGTCTGTCAACTACCACCATGATGACACTCTTTCCCTCAGACTTGGGTAAACCTGTGATAAAATCCATTGAAACCTCCTCCCAACGTTGGCTTGGAATGGATAAAGGTTGTAATAGACCCTGTGTCTTAATTGTTTCAACTTTATTTTGTTGGCAAACCAAACATTTAGCCACAAACTTTTGAATAACTGATTTAAGGCCATCCCAAAAAAATTCCTTCTTAACCCTGTGGTAAGTTTTTAAAAATCTTGAGTGCCCTCCTAAGGGAGAAGTATGCAATTCCATAAGAATCTTTTGTTTTAGCTGGGAATTCTTACAGAGGTATAAGCGATCTTTGTACCATAATGAATCATTTTGCTAACTAAATGTACCAGACATACTGGAATCTTGTTGTAACTTTCAAATAAGTGCCCACACTTCTTCGTCATTCTTCCATTCCTCCCTTGCTTCGTTTATCCAATCTAGTTGGATAATAGAAATGGCACACAACAATGCTTCCACATCCTCATCCTTTCTTGAGAGTGCATCTGCCACCACATTTTGCTTCCCTTTTTTGTAGATGATTTCAAAGTCATAACCCAACATCTTTGTGACCCACTTTTGTTGCTCTTCAGAGGATAATATTTGTTGTAAAATGTATTTAAGGCTATCATGATCCGTTTTTACCTTGAAGTGTCTACCCATTAGGTAGGGTAGCCATTTCTTAAGTGCATGGAGTATTGCCAACATTTCCTTCTCATAAATAGCTTTGCTTAAAAACTTTCCCTTGATTGGACGACTTTCAAAAGCAATGGGTCTTTCATCTTGCATTAGAATAGCACCAATTCCATTTCCTGAAGCATCACATTCCACAATAAAGGTTTTTGTGAAGTCTGGTGTAGCTAAGACTGGTGCTTGGCACATTGCCTCTTTAAGATGTTCAAAGGCCTTTGTTGCTTCCGGAGTCCATGAAAATGCATATTTCTTCAATAATGTTGTTAGAGGTGCTGCTATTCTCCCATAATTCTTAACAAACTTGTGATAATACCCTGTCAACCCGAGAAATCCTCGCAGATGCTTTATGGATGTGGGGATTTTTCATTCCTTAATGGCTTTAATTTTGCTAGGGTCTACCTTAACTCCTTCATGAGATACAATATGACCAAAATATTCCACCTCCTGGACTCCAAAGAAACATTTGGATCTTTTTGCATATAATTGTTTCTCTTTCAATAGTTGTAGCACCTTGTCAACATGTTCAATGTGATCCTTCCAAGACTTGCTGTAGATTAGTATGTCATCAAAAAATACTAACACAAATTTTCTAAGGAATGGTTTGAAAATTGAATTCATCAAACCTTGAAATGTTGAAGGTGCATTGGTAAGGCCAAAAGGCATGACCAAAAATTCATAATGACCCTCATGAGTTCTAAATGATGTTTTTGGAATGTCTTCAGTCTTCATTCTGATTTGATGATATCCTGAATGAAGATCCAACTTGGTGAAGTAAATTGATCCATGCAATTCATCCAGTAATTCATCAATGACAGGAATGGGGAACTTATCTTTAATAGTGAGCTTGTTGAGCTCGCTATAATCCGAACACATGCTTCATGATCCATCCTTCTTGTGCACCAATACTACTGGAGCAGAGAAAGAACTTTGACTCGGTTGAATTATACTAGCCTCTAGCATTTCTGCAACCATACGTTCAATTTCACTCTTTTGGACATAGGGATATCTGTACGGCCTGATGTTTGGAGGAACACTTCCTGTAATCAGATGAATAGCATGATCATGATCACGCATAGGTGGGAGACCTTTGGTACTCTCAAATACCTTGGAATGATTGTCCAGGACTTTTTGGAGATCTGGAGAAATAGATGATTCCGATGTGGAAACATCTAGCGAGCATAATTGTGCAATTACACCTCTTTGCTCCTTTTTTTAGAAGCTTTGTCATACTATTAGAGCTGATTATCTTTCCTGGTTTCCCTGCAATACCCCTCAATTCAACTTCCTTTCCTTCCGTAGAAAATTTGATGAAAAGTTCTTGAAAATTAAAAGCTATTGTACCCAGGGATTGTAGCCATTGGACTCTGAGTACAACATCAGCACCTCCCATTGGAATGGAAAACATTGGGCTAGTCAATACATATTCTCCCATGGATAGCTTGATATTATGGCACTTTCCAGAGAAATTTATTGTTCCTCCATTTGCAATCATCACCTGACACTCTGGTGCTGGATATAGGAAGCAATTCAATTCTTTTGCTACCTTACAATGAATAAAATTATGGGTGCTTCCTGAATCAATCAACACTATTACCTTTTTCTTCTTGATTTGTCCTTCTATCTTGATGGTTTGAGGAGTGGTAATTCCCGCCAATGCATTACAAGATATGGTCGGATTTATTTGTTCTTCATCTAGGCTTTGTTCCTGGAGTATATCCTCTTCTTTTGACCTTTCTTGCTCCTTTTCTTCTTCCTCTTCACAATCTATGTAGAATAATTTCTTCTCAGCACACTTATGACCTTTAGTGTATTTGCTATCACAACTGTAACAAAGCCCTTTTGCTCTTTTTTCTTCCAATTGTTGTGGTGTCAACCTTATAGGTTGTGGAAGACTAGGTGCAACAACACTTCCGTCTTTATAGTTGTGAGTGGTATGCTTCCTGGTTGCCATAATTTTGCTTTCCATTTTTCTTGCTAACCTGAATGCCTTCTCTAATGAATCACGTTCCCAAAGGCGAACATCATGTTGGATATTATCCTTTAAAGACCCTATGAACACATCAATCCTATGCTCCTTTGGAATATCTTTTACCCTTATGTTCAATTTTTGGAACTCCTCAATGTGCTCCATTATTGAACCCTTTTGTTTGAGACTTATCAATTGGCTAAAAATAGTGTTGCTTTTTGTATCCTCATAATGTGCTATCAATTTCCGTAAAAATTGCCCAAGTGATAAATGGTTTACGAGAGCAAAGCCATTGATACCATACAAACTGATTTGGTTCCAAATATAAAGTTGCCATACGTACCTTTTGTGTGTTTTTCACATTATTGAGATCGAAGAATTGCTCCATCTGTAATATCCATGTGGCAGGATCCTTGCCATCAAACTTCCTCATATCGATTTTTGGAATATGGTGAGTCTTCGATCCAATATTAGGGTCTATGGAATCATGATTAACATTCCTTTTGTTCTCATCATGAGTTTCCTTTAGTACCCTTTCACCCTTAGGGACCATTTCTTGTAGCAACTTATTCATATTTATCTTCAATTCGTCTATGTCTGTCTTCAAATCTATATTCAAATCATCCATCTTAGCTTCCACGTCAATCATCTTAGCTTCTACACCTTTCTTTAAACAGTCCATCTTAGCTTCTACACCTTTCTTTAAACCATCCATCTTAGCTTCTACATCTTTCTTTAAACCATCCATCTTAGATTCTGTTCCTTTTTGTGCAAGGGACAGTTGTTGCACTTGGTCTTGTAATTTTGATATATCATGTTGCATTTATTCCTCTTCTTCATGAGTCATGCTAGAGCTTTCAGGTTCCTTACTAGGTGTTTTCATTTTCTTTCCTCGGGGCAGCAGTTACCGATAATAATGATCTACTATGGCCTTTGAATTCCTTCAAAATAAATTTTCAAACCAAGCTTAAGCAAAAATTTAAGAAAATCTACACACCTTTTTTCACTTTGTAGGAGCTCGATATTGCCTCTGATGTATCTCTGTACTTTCCAATCATCTAGTTCTGAATTTGTGAATTGTAGTAGCCCTCTGTGTTCTCTTTCCAATGCCACAAGTCTGACCCAAATTGGATTCTCCAAGGAAGCGTTATGTGAAATCTCCCACAGTGACTTGCTTATAGACTAGTTTAGTAGAGCGAAATTGTACGAAGTGCCGCGAGTCAATGTTTCGACCTTTGGATCTGAAACATGCATACAAAAAGCTACATTCCGTCCTCTTTCTGTACCTTCTTATAAAATTTCAATCCAATCCCCAGAGAGAAAGTTATGACGATTTTCCCCAAGTCCCCTGTTTTGAATGTAATTCAGGAGTCTGCAAAAAGACCAACTTCCTCAGATCATATCTCCGTAAATATCGCGTGAAAAGCTTTGAAATTCGGACCCAAGGTTCAGCGTGATTTATTCTCAAATGGGTTTTTTTTGAGACTTCTGAAACATCACAGAAAAAAAGTTATAGTGAAAATTCTACGATGACCTGTTTGGAGCAACGAAACCCTAGAATCCAAAGCTCGGATACCAAATGTTATGAAACGAGCTCAAAAAAAGATAGAAAAGATAGATCAACGCCTTAGAATTTAGCCTCTTCGAGGGGGAAACCTCCTTTACATTACATAAATGAATAATTCTTGGATGATTCAAATGACAAAACCTCCTTTCTATATATAGGAGTCTAAGGAGTCACAATATAATCCAGCCGACCTAACAATAATAATATAAAGCCACAAAAATAACAATAGAGGGATTCTATGGGGCACAATAATAACAATATGGGGAAATAGGGGCACAAGAATATTAATAAGGGGTATAACTACAATAGTAATGGGGTAATCACTAGTATTATAGGGACCCAACAAAAGCCTTGTAGTCTGGGGGTGTTCTCGCATGTCTGAAGTTAAGCATAGTAGAAGTGGTTATCTGGCTTGAACAAGCATCATTCCTTCCATTCATCCATTTCCAACATTAAGTTGAGTTTGTAATGTTCCCGAGCGTCTCTGAGCTACAACCTAGGAGAGTTTTTTTGGGTGATAACTGTTTAGTCAATTTAGTATGTCCTAAATTGCTACATTAATTATCAATCCGGGAGTCGTAAACTGATGAAGTGTGGCGCACTATATGTGCAAGGCAACCTCTTTCTTACTTTTTATTGTTTTCAATTTTATCTTGTTTTTGGGGGTTTTATCTTGGTTTGCCTCCTAATGTAAATGGAAATCCTATTCCTAAGTTTTAAGAATACTTTAGAAGGAAAGTTTGGGTATAGATTCTGAGGCAATTATTTCCTTTATGATGACTTCCAGAACTTAACACTTCAGAAGATCTCAAAACAGTCTAGTGATGAAATTAATACATTGAACAAGAATGTAAATGTGCAGCTAAACAAGAATGTAAATGTGCAGCTACTTGAAATAAACAAATGATGAACTACTGATCATGAAATCTCTATCTCTGCTGCTCATCTAAATACAAAAATAAAAGTTAAGTTATTGCACTCAAACAAATCAGAAACTGCAAACTAATAAAAGTAAAATCAATTCACTTCATTTATAGTCTGAAAGCTCGCCAACTAGTCTTTTTGGGGTTAAGCTATGTCTCAGGAGATAACGCCAATAATATGAGGAATTGATATCTAATTGCAGAAAGATAAAGCTAAAATCAAATCACATCATTCAAAGTCTGATAGCTCGCCAAGTAGTCATTTCAGGGTTAAGCTATGGCTCTAGAGATAATGTCAATGATATGAGGAATTTGATATCTAAACTAATTAATAAAGCAAATGAATAAAACTAAAATCAAAGCATAACTGAAATTGAAAGGCTAAGAAAAGAAAAATCAGCAGAGAGGCTAATCTCATGTCACTAGTTATTGTAAAAATTGTATGAAAATGCTCGGGCCTATCCTAACCTGAAACACACACTGATCAGTGTTAGCAACAATATACAATGCTTGAAAAATCATGTACAGGAATGTAACGTTAACACTACAACTGAAATGTGAAATATACACAAGTGCACAGACTACGAAATATTTACAATGAAAATAAAACAACAGCACATGAAAACTTTATAGAATTAAAACAACGAAACCTTAGCCAGTAGGGGCTCTCTGCATAGCCTTGGTTAACACGCTGTCAAACTGAGATTATGCTCACGCAGTCATATAAAATAGAGTCTTGTTATATTGCAAAACAGAGGAAAACTCCTCTCGTTACAACAATAGGACCAGTTCACGGCACAGTACAATGACTAACAGCAAAACAACATCAAAAACTAACTCGACGTGCGTTTGCAAATGCATTATTTATAAGGGAAATTACATAACTGTTTTCTTATGAAACACCTTCAACAGAGGACACGTAAAAAGACAACATCTGTGAGTTTAGCATGATGGTTGCCAAGATCATTCAATCTATCAAAAGATGGTTGTTGGATTTGCATCGTGGAAGCAGTCTACAGTTGTCAAAATGAACCCATGGATCTAGGAACGGTCTCGGATCCTTCACGTGTTTGAAAACGGAGAACTCTTTGCCGTAGAACTCTTCATTTGACCACCGTTTGACCAAGGGCTTCCTTTGCGAATTTGGCTAAACCAATAGGACCTGATCCATGTCCAAATCATTTCTGACCTACCCACGTGTCTCGTTTTGCTTGATGACACTTGTAATATAGAGATCAACAAAAACAACTGTGGAAAGTGGCTGTATTCCGCAGCTAATGAGAAAAATATAATTCGAATAGCAAACACAAAAACATAGTTAGAAAACCACTTAAATTCTCTTTTAGAATCAATATGCAATGATCTTTGATAGCTTATGAGGTATTGGTGAGGGGAAAAAGTCTAGGAAAATGTGTAGGAGAGATGTAGTTTCAGGGCTCAACATACCCCCACTGTGAAGGTGTTACATGTCCCCATGCAATCAAAACTTTGACTATCCTCCCTTTAGTTCATGTGTTCTGAGACCTCTGCCAACACATCCAGCCTTATTTTCTTCTTTCTTGGGACCACTGTCATCCTCGGCTTCCTCATTAGGCACTTGAATTTAAGGTTGATGAGAGCTCTGCTCAACTTGCTACTCTTTTTCTTCTGCCACAGCCCAAGATGCAACATGGTGTTGTCGTGAATAATCTTATCCAACTTGCTCTATTATTTCAATGTTTCATTTTCTCTTTTGATGTGTCTATTTAGGACCTCCAGCTCAAAAACTTCTTGTTTTAGTGATTAGATTAGAGCTTCCTGGGCTATATTAGGTTGGGCAGTTGAAGTGCCTTGATATGTGGCAGTTTTCTCCAACATCTCAATATAATCATACATTTCTTGCTAGGTTGGATCTATCTTAGGTGTAGTCTTCCTTGGGCTGTCCCCAAAATCTGGTTGAGAAGGATTGATCTCAAAATCTGGCTGAGAAGGACTAATCTCAAAATCTGGCTGAGGAATAGGAGTATGGTGTGGTCCATGGCCAGGAGGGATTGTTGGAGGCTGTTCCGGTGTTTCTCCTCCTAAATCAATGAAGTGGGGCCCTTTAGTTTGTACTTTCCTCATTTTTCCTTTAAGTCTGGAACTCCTCCTTAGATTTTGTGAGCTAGTGTCTTCTTTCTCCACACTCTGTTTTTTTTCCCTTTCCTCTTTACTGCAGCTGATTGTTCCTAAAGGTAAACTAGTCTTTCAGAAAGTATTTGGTGGTCCTCCTCCGAGGAAGGTTCTGGGGTTTGATAGACAACTTCAATTTTCCTTTTCCCCTTTAATTTGCTTTGCTTCCTAACCTCAAATCTTTCCTTCCTACTTTCAGACAGCTTCTCTTCCTTATTAGTTTCTTTAGCTATGTTAGTAGGAGTGTCCTGAATTTTCACACTTGTTTTCCTTCTCCTACTTTTCCTTGCTGAGCTGCTCTCGGGTGTTTCAGGTGGATCTTGAAAGAAGTTTCTAACCAAAAACTGTTCCCAGTTGTCCTTCTTTTCCTTCAACTATTTTTCAATCAAAATTTTTACAAGGTCGTGATGGTACAGGTGGGGTTCTATGTCCTCCAAATTTTTTCGTACAGTTACGGACATCTTTTTCAGACTATTCAATAAAAAGTAAGGCAAATTAATGGCTTGATTTTCTAGAAAATTCATTAGCAACCGTGTGTGGTACATATACATGGACCCGAACCATCCTTTACATGTAATAAATTTCTGGATTATCAATAATAGACTAGCCCACTTTTCTTCTAAAGCAGAGATAGGGATTCCACGTTTGAAAATGGTTATATCCATACCTAGATTGCGTAGGATAACCCTCTAGGCCCTCTCATCAAAGCTTTTGTTTTTAAACCACTGTTCCCCCTCTTGTGGGAGTTCTGTTGTTGCAACGATAGATGCCTCTGTAACTGAAAATTTAAGATCTCCAATCTCAACTTCCATGCCATTAAAAGACCTTGCAAATGTCTTCGTAACTTCTTTATTGTAGCCTTTGAATTTCTGGATGAACTGTAGCCACCGTGCCTTCCTTAGTATGCTTTTCAATTGTGGATACCCCTCCATGAATTTGGGCCCTTCCGGTTCTGCTCTTAGCAAAAGACCCATTCCTTCCTCTTGCCTTGAAATACGTCTGAGTGAATAATGGATTGACGGAGGAGAAATGGCTATGTTAGCGGGGAATGGAGAAGGTTTATGGAGAAAACCAGTAGTCGTAAACGAAAGAGCAGAGAAAAGGTAATGAGAATGAGTTCACGGGAGTGTAAACAGGCCAGAAATAACAAACAAGATAGTATGGGAATAGAGTGAACTCAGCTTTTGAGATAGAAGGCTACGGAATAGGCGTGAGCACACTCTCAAAATGGCTACGGATTTGTGCAGCGGGGAAGAGCTGTGATCAAATAGATTACGTCCTCATAACTACTCGGTTCAGTAGGTGGAATGCCAACATACAAATAAACACGAGTTAAATTCGGAGGCGGATCATGAGGCCGTTAAAAATTAATGCAAGGTTCATGGAGGAATCATGTAAAGGTCATGGAGTGGTTATGGAAGCTATCAATGCTAATCATTACATATAATGGAGCTGTGGTTTCATAACTATATAGAATGTGCTTTTTAAAATGCTATTTGAAATGAATCTTGCTCATACCTTGGAATTTTTGCCACTTCCATCCATTAACCCTTGATTAGCTGCTTCCTGTTGGTGCTTTAGGTGCTTTATATCTTCAAAATATTTTCTTTTGTCATACCTGCATTTGGTTCCCATTATTATTTGGCTAGCATCTGACTGTTAGTGCTGAATAATAGAGTGTTAGGTGTAGAATCAGTTTCTAGCTGCGGAAACTAAATTCAGCTATGAAAACTGACACAGTGAACGTATGAATGAATGGAGATGGATGGAAATGAATGATGACTGAGTGAATGATATATGAAAATTGGTCATGAAAGGAATTTTATTGACGAAATGAGATGATGAAATGAAATGGAGTGAAGCGAAATGACATGAAACTATGAATAAAATGAGGAAATATTTTTTTTTTTTTGGAAGATATAGGGCGTCAGAAGTTTCTAATTTTCGCCCTGTATTTTCTGTATAAGGCTACTAATAAGTGATTGGTTTTTAGGCTTACACAATTTTTTTTTTTTATTTTTTTTTTTTATTTTTTTTAACAGAAAAGAACAAAGACTAGGCTGGTGGAGAAGAAGGATTCTTCTTCACCAGCCTTATTGCAGAATTATCTTGAAATATTTTGACAAATTCCTCCTTTGAGAGTGGCTTATGATAGATCTTTAATATGTGGCCATTCACAATAAGAGGAGTTTGATGTTTATCAATGGTTTTGATTCTTACCGCTCCATTGCTAAAGATTTTGTCAATCTCATATGGTCCAAGCCAATGAGTCTAAAATTTACCTTTGAAATCTTTAAACTTGGAATCAAATAGCAATGCCCAATCTCCTTCTTAAAAAATTTTCTCCTTGATGTATTTTTCATGCCACTTAGCTCTTTGATATTGAACTAGATCAGTTCTTAGGATTGCTTCTTCTCTAATCTCATCTAGCTCATTCAACTGTTCCATTCTATGCTTTTGGGCTTCTGATAGATCCATTCCCAATTGAACTGCCATCTTGAAGGTTCTAACTTGGAACTCAATGGGGAGCAGAACTTCTTTCCCATAAACAAGTTCATAGGGAGAATGTCCTGTTGTATTCCTCCATGTAGTTCTATAGGCCCATAAGGCTTCAGGAAGCCTTTCTGCCCAATCTCTTCTGTGTAGATGAACAGTCTTGGTAATGATGCCTTCAAGAACTTTGTTTGTAGACTCCACTTGACCATTTGCTTGCAGATGGTAAGGAGTAGATTTTCTGTGCTTGACCTTGTACTCTTCCATCAGCTTCTCCACCAATTTGGATGTGAATTGTCCTCCTTGATCTATCACAATTTCTCTTGGAACACCAAAGCGAGTAAAAATATCCTCATAAAGAAAACTAACAGATGAATGCTCAGTAGTAGAAAATAATGCTTTGGCTTCTACCCATTTAGTGACATAATCAGTACATACCAATATATACTTTCTTTGTTTAGATGGTGGGTTAATAGGCCCAATGAAATCTAAAGCCCATTTTTCAAAGGGTTCGATGAGTACCTGTGGTTGTAATGGCATTTCATTTGAGAGGGTAGGTTTCCCTACTCTTTGGCAGCTGTCACACCTTTTGACAGATTGTTTTGCATCTTTGAAGAGGGATGGCCAATAATATCCTAAAGAGAGGATTTTATAGACTATCTTTTTATCAGCAAAGTGTCCGCCGCATGGTTCATCATGACATGCTTTGAGAATATCAGGCATCTCATCTTCCCTAACACATCTTCTGATCACAAAGTCTAGCCCTATTTTAAACAATTCATTAGAAATCCATGAATATTTTGAACTCTCCTGAATAATCTTTCTTCTTTCACCAGGAAATAAATGTGGAGGTAGTTTCCCTGTAACCAAATAGTTAGCTATATCTATATACCAAGGAGTCTTAGTAGTTACTGCAAATAAATATTCATCAGGAAACTTGTCCTCTACAGAAGAATCTTCTTTAGTATTTTGAATCCTAGACAAGAAATCAGCTACTGTGTTTTGTTTCCCTGGTCTATCTAACACAGTAATATTGAATTCCTATAAAAGTAATAGCCACCTTGTAACTTTTCCATTAGTAATGGGTTTGTTCATTAGACATCTAATTGCAAAATGATCAGTATGAATAAAAGTTTCATAGCCTGTTATATAATGTTTAAACTTATTGATTGCATGAACAACAGCTAAGAACTCTTTTTCAGTCATAGTATAGTTCAACTCAGTAGGAGTTAAATTTTTACTAGTATAATAAAAGGAATAAGGAACTAAATATTTCTGTCCTAATACAGCCCCTAGAGCTGTATTTGAAGCATCTGTAGAAATATGGAAAGGGAGTTTCCAATTTGGTCCTCTCAAGATAGGCACTTCAGATATTCTTGTTTTCAAAGTTTCAAATGCTGATTGGCAATTAGGACCCCATTTGAATTCATAGTCTTTTGTAAGCAGTTTGAAGAGTAGAGATGCTATTTTAGTGAAGTTTTCTATAAATCTTCTATAATATCCAGTAAATCCCAGAAAACTTTTAACATCTTTTTGACAATTTGGAATAGGTAACTTGGAGATGACTTCAACTTTTGATCTATCAACTTTAATCCCATCCCCTGAGATATGATGTCCTAAAACAATACCTTCAGTAAACATCATAAATCATTTTTCATGGCTTAGTGAAAGGTTTGTTTCTTTACATCTTATAAGGACTTTTTCCAAATTTTCTAATGCCTCTTCAAACGAATCACCATAAACTGTAAAATCATCCATATAAACCTCTACACAATCATGGATTAGATCAGAAAAAATTCCTAGTACTACTCTTTGGAATGTTGTGGGTGCATTACATAATCCAAAAGGAAGCACTCGATAAGCAAAAGTTCCCCATGGACAGGTAAATGTGGTCTTATCCTAATCTTCAGGTGCTACCTGAATTTGATTATAACCACTAAAACCATCCAGAAATGAAAAATACTTTTTGCCTGCTAATGTATCTAATACTTGATCAATAAAGGGCAAGGGAAAGTGATCCTTCAAAGTTGCTTTATTCAATTCCCTGTAATCAATGCATACCCTCCATTTACCATTCTTTTTGGGTATTATAACCAAAGGTGAAACCCATCGGCTATCTAAACTAACTAACAAAGCGAATGAATAAAACTGAAATCAAAGCATAATTGAAATTGAAAGGCTAATAAAAGCAAAATCAGCAGAGAGGCTAATCTCATGTCACTAGTTATTGTAAAAATTGTATGAAAATGCCTGGGCCTATCCTAACCTGAAACACACACTGATCAGTGTTAGCAACAATATACAATGCTTGAAAAATCATGTACAGGAATGTAACGTTAACACTACAACTGAAATGTGAAATATACACAAGTGCACAGACTACGAAATATTTACAATGAAAATAAAACAACAACATATAAAAACTTTACAAAATTAAAAGAACGAAACCTTAGCCAGCAGGGGCCCTCTACACAGCCTTGGTTAACACGCTGTCAAACCAAGATTATGCTCACGCAGTCATATAAAACAGAGTCTTGTTATATTGCAAAACAGAGGAAGACTCCTCTCGTTACAATAGCAGGACCAGTTCACGGCACAGTACAATGACTAACAGCAAAATGACATCAAAAACTAACTCTACATGCGTTTGCAAATGCGTTATTTATAAGGGAAATTACATAATTGTTTTCTTATGAAACACATTCAACAGAGTACACGTAAAAAGACAGCATCCGTGAGTTTAGCATGATGGTTGCCAAGATCATTCAATCTATCAAAATATGGTTGTTGGATTTGTGTCGTGGAAGCAGTCTACAGCTGTCAAAATGAACCCATGGATCTAGGAACGGTCTCAGACCCTTCACGTGTTTGAAAACAAAGACCTGTTTATCGTAGAACTCTTCGTTTGGCCACCATTTGACCAAGGGCTTCCTTTGCGAATTTGGCTGAACCAATAGGACCTGATCCATGTCACAATCGTTTCTGACCTGCCCACATGCCTCGTTTTTCTTGATGACACCTGTAATATAGAGATCAACAAAAACAACTGTGGAAAGTCGAATCAGCTACGGAAAGTGGCTGTATTTCATAGCTAATGAGAAAAATCTAATTCAAATAGCAAACACAAAAACATAGTTAGAAAACCACTTAAATTCTCTTTTAGAATCAATATGCAATGATATTTGATAGCTTATGAGGTACAAGTGAGGGGAAAAATTCTAGGAAAATGTGTAGGAGAGATGTAGTTTCAGGGCTCAACAATGACATTAGTTGGCACCATTGCCGGGGAGAGGAGATTGAAGATCAGCTTCCCTGGGAGAATGACACAGATCCTGCTTTTATGATAGACAAAGTCTGGACACATTTCTGGTTGTAATCATCTATCTGGCTACTCTACGGGAGAACCAACCTAGTGGCGACTCCACATTCCAGTTCTGGCTCAGTTTGTGAGGCATAGCCAGAGAAATCCTCAGAAATCACCAGCTGACCCAGTGCCCGACCCTGAAAAGATTGCTAAGCAAAGGAAAACATCACAGAAAGGAGCATCAGGATCAGGTAAGCCTAAGAAATATTATGTATCTCTGCAAGAGAATATTATAGCTGAGAATATACCGTTTGAAGATATAGAGCCTAGCATTGTTAGTGAAGAAATACCTTTAGAGATTCATAAAGCTCCTTGTTCATTTAGTTCCCCTTTGGATCTCAGTCCAAAGAAAGCCTCCCATACAGTCCATCATATTCCTTTATCCCTACCATCCAATCTACCAGTATCCTTCCACCTACCCCAGTCATGGCAGGTCAGCAAGCTCCCACAAAGATGGAAAGAATCATAGTAGCTAGCTATGGACCCTTGGTCTTGCCTGTTCCTCTGAATGCCATGCCTGTAGGAGAGTATCAAAAATACATGCCTAAGTTCTCTGGTACAGAAGGAGTAACAGCCGAAGAACACCCTGAGTCTTTTTATAGTTATGCTGATAGCCTGGATATCAGTGAGGATGATGTGTGGATGAGAGTATTTGTCCAGAGCCTTGATGGAGAGGCTAGAAAGTGGTTCAGAGAATTGACCCCTAGGTCTATAGCAGACATTGAAGCCTTAGATGATGTATTCTTGAAGCATTGGGGTGACAATAAAGACCTGCTCTATTACCATACAGAGTTTGGAAGCCTCAAGAGGGAGAATGGGGAATCATTGCCTGATTTTAATAAAATATTCAATCGCATGTATAGTAAGATACCAGCTGAAGTAAAGCCTACCCCCACCTCTGCCAAACTCATCTATGCCAATGCTTTTGACTCTGATTTTTTCCTACTTTTGAGAGAAAGAAGATGTGCCACTATAGCTGAAATGCAAGATGCAGCCCTTGAGGTGGAGTCTAATATCATGGTTGCAGAAAAGCTCAAAAGTCATGCTGATAGAAGGAGGCAGAGAGGTGAGGCTTCTTCTTCCTCAGCTTCATCATCAGAACCAAAATTAGATAAAATGACTAAAATGATAGAGTCATTGGCTACTGAGATATCTAAGATGAAAGTTGAGCAGAACTCTGGGAAGGAAATTCTTCCAAACGCATTTGCTCCAAGAACCCCAAATCCATTCAGAAGAGAAAATGAGCAACTGCAAATCATTCAAAGGGGTAAAGAAGCTAATGAAGAACAAAGAGTTAAGGCTCCCTTCCAGAACGTAGTCATGGAAGAGGAACAAGTTGAAGAAGAGGATGAAATTCATTGCATGGCAGATAAAGGCAGTGCTGCTTTCTTGACATTGGCTGCCTATGAAGAATCAATAATCCAAGACCAAACCAGTCAAGAATGGGACAAAGAGACTGTTCTGCAGACTGGTGAACAACAAAGATATAATCTGAGGTCAAGAGCAAGCAATGTCGGGGAGGATCCTACTAAAAAAGTTGTTGTCCCAACAGAACAACAGAGTATCAGACAGAAGAAGCTGGCAGCTGAGCCAGTCATCTTCAAGGCACCAGCTCAAGAGGTAAGAGGTCTTTAAAAGTCCCCTTCCCCTTTCAGTCTTGAATCAAAAGTTTAGAAGTTAAAAATCTCTGTACCTCTGATAGAACTGGCAAAGAGTGAAGTTTTTAGAAAGCCTATCCTTGATTCTCTTGAGTAGAAAGTCTCACAAAACCCCATTGACTACGTCAATTTGCAAGATGATAAGCCTACAGTTGTGCTTAGCCCAATGACTGAACCTACTGATAATAATTCTCCATCATTTTATGTCTCCTTTACCATTCATGATAAAATCCTCCATAACTGCCTGTTAGACACAGGGGCCAGCCACAATTTGATGCCTAAAGCTATCATGGAAGAGTTAGGCCTTGATATTGCTAGACCATATCATGACTTATTCTCATTTGATTCAAGAAAGGTAAAATGCCTAGGATTAATCAAAGACCTGGCCATTTCCCTCACTCAGTTGCCCATGAAGAGCATGATTATGGATATTGTGGTAGTAGATGTCCCTCCCAAGTTTGGCATGCTGTTGTCCAGAGGGTGGATTAAGAGACTAGGTGGGATATTACAAAATGACTTATCTTATGCCACTGTCCCAGATTTTGGAGGGGAAAGCAGGAGATTGTACAGAGAAGCACAACTAGCCTACATCATCAGTGATGAGAAGAATCCTTCTAACTATCCCATATATGCTGTGGAGACTGATTTTGGAGCTTGTATTCTCCAAATTAAAGAATCCCAGAAGGCCTCAATGCAGATCAAGAAACCAATGGATCAAATTGAGGGAGAGAAAGGAAGTCAGGTTTGGCAAATGTTCTTTGATGGAGCATGTTCTAGGGAGACCACAAGAGCAGGGGTGGTGCTGATATCTCCAAAACAAGAAAGCACAAATTTGTCTTTTAAGTTGGCTTTCCAAGTCACCAACAATATAGCAGAGTATGAGGCTCTGATATTGGGCCTTAATGCAGCTAAAGATAGAGGAATTAGGAGCATAAAGGTGTTTGGAGATGTTGATCTTATCATTCAGCAAGTAAACAAAACATTTCAAGCAAAGCACCCAAGGTTGAAAGCATACAGAGATGAGGTATGGAGACTCAAACATTCTTTTGATAATTTTTGTATCTCATATATCCCTAGAATAAAAAATCAACTTGCCGATTCCCTTGCTGTGTCTACTAGCATTTTTATTCCTCCCATGCCTTCTAGGCTAGTTTATGAAGTTCAAATGAAATACAAACCTTCCTTGCCTGATAATGTCCAGCATTGGAAAGTTTTTGAAGATGATGATGAAGTGAATAGGTTTCTGCAAATCATTGATGAATTCTCTGAAATGCAAATTGACCAAGAGAATGAAGCCTTGGAAGAAAACCCCCAGTCCCAGCTTAAAAACAGAATTGGTAAGGATAGCATTGTTCAATTGCCCAGCAATCATATACCTAAGGGTCTGGTTCCGTTAGAAAAGTTGTTTGACCAAAATGATGTGCCTTATAAGGCTGCCCAAAAAGAAGACCAATCTGCAGTCTGTAAGCACAATATAGGGAGTCCAGATCAACCAAGATACATAAATCTGTCCACTCATCTGTCTGCTGCCCAGAGTTCTGAATACTGCAATTTAATGAAGCAATTTGCTCATGTCTTTTCCTAGGAATATAGTGACCTGAAAACATATGACAAAAAGATCATCCAACATAAAATTCCTTTAGAGAAAGACACCATCCCTTTTAAGAAGAAGCTGAGACCAATAAATCCTTTGCTCCTTCCTCTAATTGAAAAAGAAATCAAGAAGTTCTTGGCTGCCAAAATTATAGTCCCTCTCAGATATTCAAAATGGGTAGCCAATTTGGTAGTGGTGAGGAAGAAAAGTGAAGAAATCAAGCTCTGCGTTGATTTCAAAAACTTAAACAAATGTTCTAAAAAAGACAATTATCCTTTACCCAAGATGGAACATTTGCTGCAGAAGGTCTCAGGGGCCAAAGTAATGTCTTTCCTGGATGGATTTTCAGGGTATAATCAGGTTGTTGTACATCTAGATGACTAAGAAAAGACTGCATTCACCACTCCTTGGGGCACTTTTATGTATTCCAAGATGCCTTTTGGGTTGATGAATGCTGGAGCCACCTTTCAGAGAGCTATGGATATAGCATTTGTGGGAGAGAAGGATACGTTTGTCCTTATCTACCTAGACAATATAACAATGTACTCCAACAGCCATCATGACCATTTGCAGCATTTGAAAAGGGTGTTCTTGAAGTGTAGAAGGTTTGGGATTTCAGTCAACCCTAAAAAATCACAGTTTGCTTTAGAAGAAGGAGAGTTGTTAGGACACGTTGTTTCTGCTGCAGGTGTCTGAATTGACCTAGAAAGAGTAAGAGCAATATAGACATTGTCTGTCCCAAGATCAAAGAAAGATATTCGGTCCTTTCTAGGTAAGATAAATTTTGTAAGGAGGTTTATCCCAAATTTTGCAGAACTTCTAAATCATATTTCCTCCATGTTGAGAAAGGGGTCAGAGATCAAATGGATTGATGAAGCACGAAGATCCTTTGAGTCCATTAAGAAAGCTATTATGGAAGCTCCCACTTTAAGAAGTCCATATTACAGCAAAGAGTTCCATATATTTTCATTTGCCTCTGATGACACCCTTGCAGCAGTTTTATTGCAAGCAGGTGAAGAAGGCTCAGAGCATTCAGTGGCTTTTTTTAGCAAAACATTAAGGGATGCTAAGCTGAAGTATGATATCATTGAAAAATAGGCATATGCTATTATCAAGTCTTTGAAAGCTTTCAGAATTTACATTCTGCATTACAAGAGAATTGAATATGTACCCTCTACTTCAATAAAAGACGTTCTAACGCAGCTTGATGCTGATGGAATAAGGGATAAATGGATTGAAGCAATCCCTACTAGAAAGGCTGATCACCATGTGGTCATGAGGTTCTTGACAGAGAATACCTTCACTAGATTTGGTTGTCCACATAAACTAGTCATTGACAATACAACAACCTTCAGGGCAAAGGAATTGGTTGACATGTGTGATTCAATGGGCATCAAACTAGTTCATTCCACGTCATATTACCCTCAAGGCAATGGTCTAGCAAAATCTTCCAACAAAAGCCTAATAAGGATAATTAAAAAGCTGCTGGAAGACAACAAAAAGAATTGGGATTCTAAACTCAAGTATGCACTATGGGCTGACAGAGTAACCACCAAGAAATCCACAGGGAATTCCCCATTCAAGTTGGTATATGGCATTGAAGTTGTATTCCCAATTCAATTAACCCTCCCTGTGGAAAAGTTCTTGCAAGAAGAGCAGAATGAGGAGGAGGACATGGCAAAAAGGATCACTGATTTAGCAGAGTTACATCAAATCAGAGAGCAGCTGGTTGAAAGGTCTGCAGCACATCAAAGAAGATCAAGGAAGCTTTTGACAGAAGGACAAAAACAGATAGTTTTTAGGTTGGAGACTTGGTTCTTAAGTGGGATGCACTAAAAGAGAAGAAAGGTAACCATGGGAAGTTTGATGCTTTTTGGACAGGGCCTTTTATCATTTCGTAGATCCATGGAAACAATACCTTCATACTGCGAAGTATGGAAGGGGAGGTAGTTTTTGATGGCCCAATTAATGGGCGTTTTCTGAAAGCTTATGTTCTTTAAGGTCTTTGGGCCTTAAAGTTGTAAATATGTTGTTTTATTAGTATTAGGTGTAAGCTTAATTAGACTCCATGCCCAATGGAACACTAGGAAATTTTGTTAATCTCGTTTTCATAGGGAAGGCAACGGTCTGCAGTTCTTGAGACCTCACAGGGAGGATCTCATCCCCAGAAGGAGCCAGTGTTAGCACTACTACATATATTTGATTTCTAAAGGCTGGAAGTGAGCTTGGTCCATGGTCATACCAAAAAGAGACTCATAACAATCACTTTCTCTTTCCCTCGCACCGCTCATTTTCCTTTCATCGGTCCTATCGCAAATCGCATCCATGTGTGTATCAAGGTTGCGCCCCTCGGCTTCCATCGATGTGATATTGCGATGCGATCTATACACAATTACCCAAAAAATACCAAAAAACCCGCTCTGATGACTTCCGTTTCGCCCGATCACTCCTCCGTCATCAATCATCGTGCCCGATTCAACGGCTCCCCGTCACGTCCAATGGAAAATCTGTGCGATCGCTTCCCCGCCATACGATCATCTCCACTGCGATCGGACGGCATCCACTCTCCCTGCGCCTACGAATTAACATCGCGTTAACGCGCGATGGAGGGTGGTTTTCCTCTCTCCTCGCCGCCACGCATCACGTGATGAATGGGATCGCACACCCCTCCCTTTTACGGCCTAACACCAAACTCCGGTGCAATCAATACCACCTACCACCCGCCCACGCCTGCCAACTTTTGTACGCTTCTGTCGCCCGACGATCGTTGGATCTGCTCGCCTGAGATCCAACGGCCCCCGATCATTCTGCTCCCGTCTCCTATGATATCCCTGTGGACTCATCCTCGCCGTCTATCCCCTTAATCCGAGGACCAGTCTTGCTCCGCCAACCGACTATTCCACCCACTGAATAGTCCACATGCCTTAACCGTTCCATGCTCCCGGAAGGATGAAGGTGACCAATTTTTAGTACCAAGTGCATTTCCTCATCAACAACTGCATTCAACAGACAGTATGGCCGAGAAGGAAAAGGACAGAGCACGAACAGGAAAATGCATTTAACAGTTATGGGACTTCATCCCATACGACACTCCAACCACCTGAGAAGACAACAAAGCACCGGAGAAGATCAAATTCATCCACTACAGCAAGAAATCGCACTCAGACTCCATCAGGCAGTTAAAGCGGTTGGTGATTAATTATGCCCCCTCCATACTTAGAATGGTCAAGTGCCTTTGTAATGAAACTCTATATATACCCAGAAACAAGATGTAATCAGGGTTGATGGTTATTGTTTTGATGTAAGGTTCAACTTCTGGAGACTGTAACTACTTTGATACTTGTAGCGTCTCGTCTTGATTTTCAGTGAATACAAGATTCTTTTGTTGTCAATTGCTCACTTTCCATTTCTATTTTGTTCTAGGCTATGCCTGATATGCAGTTTTCCTGAACTCTTGATGTTTAGCATTAGAGGAGTTGTCATCCTACTTCTGTGTTTAAATCTTGCATGTATCAGTGAATGTGATAATCAGGTTTCTTTTCACTTATGTGATAGAGAGCTGCCATCCTGTCTGTACACTAGGGAATTAGATTTGCAGACCTCTTTACTGGTTGCAACCAGCCATCACAAGGTCTTGTGCATCTGTTGCTGTGGTTAGTATTCTCCATATTCACCCAATCTCTGAACTGTGAGTAATTGGTGGTCTAAAGCCTTATAGTCTGGGGGTGTTCACGCATGTCTGGAGTTAAGCATAGTAGAAGTGGTTATCTGGCTTGAACAAGCATCATTCCTTCCATTCATCCATTTCCAACATTAAGTTGAGTTTGTAATGTTCCAGAGCATCTCCGAGCTACAACCTAGGAGAGTTTCTTGGGGTGATAACAGGACCAAAGTTCTCCTTATGGACGGATCATATTTTATGTCAGAACTTCATCGGCCAAAAGATACAACCAATTACAAGGAAGTCGGACACAGGATTGGCCAAATGTTGAAGTGTCACAAGACTCTTTGAACTTCAACCACATACACACTTAGAAGCCACAAAGAAGGAAGACACAACACTTATTTGTATATGATGAAAACCAAAAGGAAAACTCAACAAAGAAGAAAATAAAGAAAAAAGAAAGGAAACATAAAACCAAGAAACAAAATCGAAAGACAAGAGAACAAAATGACTAAAGCAAACATGATGTAGAATCTAAACAAGGAAATGAGGATGGAATATGGAGAACGAGTGCAGAATGAGTGCAGGAAAGGGAAAGTTAACTATGCAACTAATCCTACTCCTAACCTAATAGTTATAAGGTCAAGGTCACGTAAAATGAAATTTCCAGTGAAGCCACCATGATTGTTTCCGACCTGAATCCACAACTATATGAATTATTAAAACATATATAAAGTAATGTGCAACAGAAGATACAAAAACTTGAAAATCCTGCATAAGAAATGGAAGGTCCTGCTTGTGGGCAGAAATATGTGCCACAACTACTAATTTAATCCAATCCACATGCTTACCTTTCTTATGAATACCATTTTTAAACAAACCTCGAAAGCCTCTTCAGGATATGTTTTCATCTGCATCGAGATTCTTAGGAAGCACAAGGAAGGATTGAAACTTTCTTTCTGCAACAGAGATTTCCAAGTGGGATTGTTCCAACCATTCAACGATTGGATCATAAAATTCATGATGGCCCTCTTGAAAGCCTCGTGATCTTTGAAAATATTAATTTTCAATTCGAGGAGCAGGATCACGATGGGAATCTGATAAGGGAAAATAGATTTGATCATTCTCGGAAGTCATGCCAAGACAATGAGAACCTACCATAACCATCAATGGAGGCTGAAGTCCCTCTCCTGCTTGACAAAAATTTGAACAGAGAGATGTTAAACAATGAATATCAAGGAGTGTGAATCAACTTTCATTGGATGTGCTAATGGGAAAATGATAAGCTGAATGAAATTTACCCAAGATAGAGAAATGTTCAGATGAGCTAATAGAAGCATTAGATTCCCAGTTTGTAATAAATGGAAAAAAATCATTTTGAACAATCTTGCGAATGCTCTGAAAAATCGAAAAAAATTCCTTGTGAGCCAGATATGCCAGACCACTTTCCTTCAACTAGTGACTAGTTGTACAAGCATCATAGTCATCAAAAGAGTTTAAAAGGGATGCTAGCACCATGAATGCATGAGACCAATTGAGGCATGGTGAATGGAGACGAACTTCATTCGTGTGACAACTTGTGCATTCATTATCACTCAAGCAGATTTCTGGTGAGATAAAAGGATAAAATTGCAATACAAGATTCGCAAGAAGACCCGAGATCTAACTATTAAGGGAGAAATTTGATAAGTATGATTCTTGCAGGCAAAGATAGTCCTTGAGATGATCAACTTCACAATTTCATTACTTCATGAGAGATGTATGTTCCCAACCTTAGTTTTATGTGAGAGATTTTCATGAAGACGAATGACTTGTAACAAATTCTTGAATTCGATTAGCATTAAAGTATTGAAAATTTGAAAAATCACACCTGAAATACCAAAAATTTTTAACACATAAATCCACAATGAGTGAAACCATGCAGATAGACAGATTGTGTGAGAGAAACCAAATCTGATTTAGTTTGGGGGCTTACCAGAGTCACGAGATCCTGACATAACCATCAATGGAAGTTGAAGTGCCTCGACTCCCTGGTAGGTCCCGAAACTTTCCAGGATTGTAGCATCACATTTTGAAGCTTGAACCAGATCATGCATTGTTTGAGGGTGGCTTCTGTTGCTAATTTCAAAACTTCTCTCTGGATGGAAACTATCTCTGTCAGAAGTTTCACCAATTTTTTCAGCTTCAACAACAATCAGATTACTCAATTGAAGAGGCCCTTCTGATAGCTCATTCAAGAAAAAATGAATTGGTGAGATCTCATGAACAAGAAGAATTGAAGAGTTGTCTTCATGCAAAAGAAGAGATGATGAGGGGTGGGGAAGAGTTTTCTACGATTTCACTGTTTTCAATTTCATCATGGACAACCTCACCACCTTGTGTCAGTCAAGGACTCATTGGACGAAGAAACAAAAGAACATGGATTATCCTCGTCGCAAGTGAATGTGTCGCGAATGGTAGGAAAAAAAGGATAGTGAGGTGAAGGGGAAGTTTCGATATGAACACCTTCTTTGACCGAACAAGATTCTAGATCCAAATTAAAATCTTCATGAGGAACCACAATATCATATGATGTGCTTGGGCATTCTTCACGACACAAAAAATAGAATTATCATCATTGGAATGATTACTGCCCAAGCCTAGGGATTGATTGGAAGGATTAATTGTACTGGATTTTCCACCAATATTAGAAGGTTGACAATCATTTAATAATGGAAACTCATTGCTTTGACATGAAAGATTTCGAAACATAGATGAAAAATTGATAGTGTCCTCACCTTTTTGCTGATTTTCTTGTGTAATGTGATTGCCTTATACCTGATCACAATTTTGAGCCAGCAGCTTGAGAACCAAGAGAATGTGAAAAATTGGTTGGTGAAGCAGATTGACCAAGCGGGTCATGGTACAAAGAGTCATGATGTGAATAAGATAAAGGATAACAAAAATCTAGATCAACGTTGAGATTAGAGTTGTGAATGGTGACATCCTCTTGCAGATTGGAGGAGTGAGTCTTCATTGTAGGCTTCTTGAGCTATTTTGGAATTTCCTCCATTGAAGCAGGAGAAGAAGGAGAAGCTACTACGCAATTATGGGCATGAAGGTAGTCTGCTCAACTCTGGAATTGCGCAGTTCAACTTCCCAGGGGAATAGTGACTACGCACTATGCAATTCCAGGTAGTAGGGTTGCATCACTGAGGGTTGAGATTGCGTAGTGCACAGTTCATGTGGGGCCTGGTGAAAGTGAGTTGCCCAGTGGGGAGGATTTTCGGAAAAATAGGGAAGTGCGGGAGGCAGGTGAACTTTTGAGGAACTTGAAATTGTGAATGTCATCATTAATAAGAGAAGAACATATTTTAAAAGATGAGAGATTATATGTTGTTTTAACATCTTTTGACCTTGAAATCTACCCTCCACGATTAGGCGTACTAGAACTGGTCCCAAAATATAGATTTGTTATTTTTCTTGAAAGGATATTTCGTGGTTTTCTTCAAAGATCTAGAAGACCGAAATAACAATTTTTATTAGGGGCCCTAGTTTTGGGGCTGGGATGGTCTCTTCATTCAACATGTTTTTAGAGTTTAATCCTCCTACCATGAAGACCTTGCCTATTCCTATTTGGGTTAGACTTCCAAATTTCCTCTTCAATGGAGTTGGCGAGAGATCCTAGAGGATGTTGGTGACTCTCTAGGTTGCTTCATCAAAGTAGATAGAAAAGATTGACAAAACATTTCTAAGTTTCATCTGCCTATGCATGGAAGTGGACTTCAGTGAAGGTTTACTAGATAAAATTGTCCTCAAGTGGGAGGGTAAGGCGTATACCCAGCCATTTGACTATGAAAAATGACTTTTAGGTGTAGAAATTGCCAACATCTTGGGCACCTTGAGAATGCATGTCCCTCTTCGAAAGGGGCATTTTGTAACGAAGATCCAAAGAGAAGATAGCATGGATGGAGAGATTTGAAGGTAGCATCAGATATAGAGATTTTTGCAAGTCCAAAGAAGAACACTCCCAACAACAGAATACATCTCGTAACAACTAAGCCTCTCAAGTTACAATGCAACCCTAGTAGCATTGGTTCACCCTAACTAGAGGAAAGTATTTTGGCAAAGGAGAATGAGAAAAGTTTAGGGCGAAACCCAACCATAAGTTTCATTATTCAAATAGTCAGAAAAGACTATCAAATTTGACTCATCTAATTGCTATAATACTTTCTCAAAAATATTAAGAAACAACATTATCTTTACTTGTAATAGATTGCTCACTAAAACTCATGAATCATCCCAACATACTTTGATGTGTCTGATTTCATGATATAACTTGTTCCTTTAAAATTAATAAAATTCAATTTTAAAAAACACAATTAATAAATACATATATTTTTATATTATTTTATTAATTTAAAAATAAAATATTATAATTTCATAATGTATCAATGAAATAAAAAATAACAATCAAAGAACAGTACTATTAGAAAACGAAACCCACTTCATCGAGAGATGCGTTTCCAAATATAACAATCAAATAACAGTACTATTAGAAAACGAAACCCATTTCATCGAGATAAGCGTTTTCAAATATATCTTAGTCTGATTGTTATTATTTAATTTCTAGTGGTTTGTTTTGTTCATATTTTTAACGTTAAATTTGTTTAAAATTTTATAAAGTTCGGTTAGAATTATAAATTTGAGTTTTAAATTTTAGAATATTTTAATTTTTTAAAATATTTAATTAATTTATTTATTTAAAATAAAAAATAAATATTGAATAATTAAAAATTAAACTTATTTTAAATAATTAAAAATCAAAATTTGATCGCAAATTGCTTTCCCAGATTCTAACCCGAACTTTCTTTAAAATTACAATAATCATACCAAGCGTTTTAATATCTGAAAATCATCTGTACAAAATCGAAATTACAATAATTATACCAGGCCTTTTAATATCTTAAAATCATCTATACAAAATCGAAATAACTCCAAAGTTTCAATATTGTCTGGACAAAATCGAAATTTCTTACAGTCATATACGAGAAAATGAATTAGGAAATGCTGTTTCTATGTGTAAGGTTGTGGCCGTAATAAGGGAATAAGTACAAAGAAAACGTTGTTTTATATATAAGTTGGTGGTTGTGAGCAGGGAATAATACAGTAAAAGCCCATGAGCGAATTAGGACACAGTATAGCGGCACAGAATTGTTGTTAAGTTGAAGGAACTGGGATCCTGCTCACAATTATGGTTGTAAGGGGCGTTGCCATTTCACATGATAGTTTAAGCTTCTCTGTCAGGTCCACCGGATGGTTAGGAGAAGGCACCCATCTGAAATGATGAAACAGTTTAGCCACCCACAGCTGAACGGTCCGGAGACCCAGAGCCTTGCCCGGGCACACGCGACGACCGGCACCAAAAGGTGCAAGCCGCAGGTCGTTTCCCCGGACATCCACATGTTGTCCGCCTTCCGATGGGAGAAACCTCTCTGGACGGAATTGATGGGGACGTTCCCAGATGTCCGGATCGTGGGTAATGGACCACATGTTCACCATCGCCGTCGTGCCCGCCGGAACGCACATCCCGTTTGCCATGAACCAATCCTCCGTGCAGAGGCGGGCCCATGATAAGAGAGGCCCCGGCGGATGCATTCTCAGAGACTCTTTCACCACCGCCTGTAGATACGGCAGCTTCTCGATGTCGGCTTCTGTTACGCTTCTGTTGCGCCCGACAAGCGCGTCCAGCTCTCCCTGAAGTTTGCTTTGCACTTGCGGATTGAGCAACAGTTGTGCCACTGCCCATTCTGTAAGCAAAGCCGTTGTGTCTGTGCCGCGGAATATCATTTCCTGCATCAAACCAAAATAAGAGACGAATTTTTTTAATTCTAACCATAAAACTTTTAATTCTAACACAAAAATAATAATAGTTGTGTCGTGCTTAATTATGTTACCCATAGAACTGCGATCATATCATCGTCGTCGAGCTTGTCGTCTCCTCGGAGCGAAAGCAGGACATCCACAAAGTCTGAGTCGGCCGTGTCATCCCTCTGTCGGTGCTCGTCGATGATGTTCTTCACAAACGATGAAACACGCGGAACAAGCCGAGCGCAGCGGCTGTGGATTCTGAGTGGATCGAGCACTCGTAGGCATGGCAGATGATCAGCCCAGTTGAATGCTCCAAGGAGCTCGAATCCCTCATTCACCATCTCGCGAAGATTCTTCTCAGTCTCGGCATCCACCGACCGTCGACCGAAGACACTTCCCATTATATTATTAAGGGCCGCTTTCTGGAGATGTCGACGGAGCGTGACGGCGCCGCCATTAATATCAGACTCATCCCTTATGTCGGAAAGCATTGTCGTGCAGTCCACCTGACGACCGACTTCGTGGGCCGCAATTCGGCGTGGAGAGAAGAGATGAGTAGCAGAAATTCTTCGCAGGAGTCGCCAATGGTCACCGTTGGGCGCAAACCCCATCGCCCTGCCGAACATTAACTGCTGAGCGGATTGTTTGAGTGGTCGGTCTGCGAAGTGAGGGGAGCTGAGCAGGTCTCTGGCCACGTCAGGATCCGATGTAATCACGGCTGGCGTTGAGCCCAAGCTAAAGGCCATGATTTTCTTGGCACCATGGAGACGAGCCAGATACTCAAGATTTCGGTGAGCAAGTCCGACGCTCATGTCCATGAGGCTTCCGATAACGGGCCATCCTTTGGGGCCAGGAATGGCGATAGCTTTCTTGTGTCTCGCAGCAGCCCATGCACATCCTCCAGGGCTGAACCAAGAGACCATTGCACCACAAACAGCAACAATAAGCAGTCCTATATAGAGTGACCACTGCCCCACTGTAGAAACATGGTCCGTGGAATGTAATACATGGTCAGGTACTCCATTCTTTGTAAGAAAAATGGCGTAGAGCCACCAGCCCCTTGTTGAAGAGGATTCAGGATTCTCCATGGCCTAAGATACAGACGTAAGTAATTATGGAATGAATGAAGGGAAAGCGAGTTAAATGGAAGAGGAGAGGACGTCTGGAAGAAGAGCGCACGCCCTCTTATAGCCGGAGGAGTGAAGCAGGGGGGGTCACGAGGACCGACAAGAAAATAACGTGCACCATCTCCGGCCTTATCCAGCCCGATTTACTTTCCTACTGGAACAGGGAATACCAAATCCATTGAATGTGTTCCACGTCATCCTAGAAGGCGATGCATGGATGCACGATATTAATTCCTCCTTGCTCGGCAATTCATTCCATTATGATTGATGTCATCAATCTTGTCCGCCGTCAGACAGATGTGATGAGAGGGCAGCTTTGTCAGTAAATATTTGTTCTATGAAAGCAGAGGTGGAAAGAGTGACGACACCCTGAGACAGATATCCATTAATAAAACCCTACACAAGTGGGAGGTCAAACGTCTATCACTGAACATCATATGCTCTCAAATGTGGAGAGGTCAAGGAACAAAGATTTCACAATTATTATGGTTATAATTCACCCCATTATAATTTTTTTATTATTATGAGTCATAAAAATAATTAATATACAAGTAAAATATATATATATATATATATATAAATCTTAATTATGAATTTTTTATGGAGATTCTTAATTTGTAAATTGCTTTATTACAAACTATTACTTATCTATACTACATGCTGAAAAAATCACAAAACATTTCATGTAACACTTGTTCATATCACTTTTTCTTGTAATTAATGAATCTAATTGAATGAACCAAAAACACTTAATTACTTTGAAAATAACTATCAATTTTAATTTGTATATATTACTATGGCACAATTAAATTTTTACCTTTGATTAATAATTAAATTAAAATTTTTAAAACCTCATTTCAAAATAAAAATATCTGTCTGCATAATCGTTATCGCTCAAATTAAACTTCAAAACAATTTTTTTATTTTTTAAATGCGAAGGTTTTGATTATTTACTTATCTATTGGTTAACCACATATAAAACAATGTATACTCACAACATTCACCTCCTCTTAGTTATTGCGAGTAAACGAAGTTCAATAAACACTATCGTGGGTCATTAGAACGTTTCGCCGAGTTCCATAGTGGTGCATGCGTGGGGTTGTGAAAGGGCAATAACCATACTTGCTGCTTAAGTTACAATGACATTAAAGAGTCTCTTTTTCGTTTGGTGGAGTTGTCAAAGTGTAATAACCATACCGTATAAGTTACAGGGACATTAAGATTCTCATTTACACTTAGCGACAACACACAAACGTTAAATTTTGCTGTTTTTCTCTAAGGTTTATGGTGTTTTTCTTGTTTGTAATTTTGTATATTATTGGTGTCTGTTATAGATTGCGTCGAGCTTTTTGCGTAATTAAATTAAGTCATTTCCTCGTAACTGTATCGTTTTAATGCGATATAAGGTATAAAGTTTAATTCATTTGATTAATAATATATGAATTTTTAAATGGTTTTTTTATTCTTTTCGTTGGATAAATATTTACTAAATTCGAATCTTGAATCTTATCATTTATTTAATATTTAATAATATTAATATTACTAATTAAGTTTTCTCATTATCTAAAATAATTTTAACTTAATAAAATGATTTTAAATAATTTTATTATTATTTTAAATAAATTAAAATATTTAATTAAATTAATGGCATATATTTCAAAACCAAGAATAAGAAAATTTTAATTATTATAAAAAATATTAATATAATAAATGTCTAAAATATATTTAATAAAAATAACTCAATACAATAATAATTTATAAAATAAAAGTATTATATCATGAATCACATGAAACATACAATTAAGTAAATAATATCTACTAAAAATTATATATATATATATATATATATATATATATATATATATATTTGTGTGTTAATTCAATAAAACCAAATCAAGAAATAATTATTAAAATAAAATTATTATACCATATTATAAATGGATTTAATTGTTAAATGACATGTTTTATCATAAATAATCACATATTCAAGTTTAAAAAAAATAAACTAGAAATTCAAATAAAAAACAACAATAATCAAATCATTATTTTGAGTCAAATTTATTTTTACCACAAATAAAGAAATTATACACTCATTTAGTTTCATATATATATATATATATATATGAGAGATTAAAACTTGAACTATTTTTCATCATATATAAAATTAAAAAATAGAAAATTATAATTATAATAGAAATATGAATCCTATCAAATTAGATTAAGGAAATTAAAAATCAATTTATAAAAAAAGTATAATAACACTTATATATTTATAAATAAAAATAAAATTAAAGGAAAATTATAGAAATTAAACAAAATAAATATACAAAAATTAATCATAAAAGTAGCTAATATGATAACTCTCGATAAAAATAGATACAATTAAATTAATAATTAAGGAAAACTAAAAAAAAAATATATAGAAGACAAAAACATATGTCATTAAAGAGAACATAGATAAACATGAAGACTAAAACCATAATAAATATGAATATGAAGACTATTACAAAAATACAAGGTTAAGGAAAAATAAAGTAAATGGCATAATATTAAAAGCTTTTTTATAAGTATTTTTCTAATAAAATTAAGGATATAAAATTAAATTGAAATGGCATTTTGTAACTTTTGGGGTGTTTCTCTTTTTACTAAATTTTTTTATTAATGATGCAATGAGGGTTATCAAAAAAAACATATGGACCAAGATTTTGTAGAATCACTTGAGAGTTACATGAGATTTATCATTTCTAATTTGTAATTTAATTATATTCTAATTTTGTTTATTTTACAGAGTTACATTAAAATTCCAAAATACTCTTGAATAAAATAAACATCTAACTTGAGCCCAACCCAAAAATCGACAAGCGTTGGACTTATATTTGTAACTCTTGGGTCATATGAGTGTGCGCCAAGCCTTATAGTTTGCTGCAATAGATGAAAAATTTCTTGAAATTAAACCCTCATTGATGACTTCATATTCATGTGTATTTGGAACCATCATTTTCAGGTTAGCTTAGATTATGTGAAATAACAAAATGAGCATGATATGTAGCTTAGTGGACTCCACGAAATGTTGTGCTAATGCCTCTTTGGTTATATTTGTATCTTTTTCTATGAATGCCAACAATCATGGAAGAACTATTGCCTATACGTCATGTTCCATATCCTGCTCAAGTATCACCTCTCCTAAGGCTTCAATGGAGACTAACTTGTGAGATTTTATTACTCTCTCTATCATGATGTGATGTTGTTGATAGGTGTTCTTATTTTCATCACACATTTTTCAAGCTTTTCTTGTGTTTGGATGGTAAGTATGATTTCAGCTTTAACTCTTTCCCAACTTAGTTCATTTTTCTTGGAAATGACTCTAGTGAATCGAGGCATTCCATACTCTATGCATGCATCATATCAATGGCCAACAAGGTGTATTTGAGTTGCACATATTTCCCTTTAACCACACTTCAAACTAAGATGAGTATGGAAACTACCTTCTAGAGTTTTTCAAGTTCTTAGTGCAATTGCTTCATAATGTACTTGAGTGATTTATTCACCACCAATACTGCACATTGATAATCTTTATCATAAGAGATTGAATGTGATAAATCCTAGTTTTCCATTTGTAGCCTTTCAATTTCTCGATGTTCTTTATTTAAGCTCTTATCTTGATCTTTTACCTTTTCCATAAAATGTTCAATATTCCTCTCCATTGCTAGGGAAAAGGCACAAGGGCTTCACTTGGGGAGCAATACCATATCACATGGGTTCATATTGGGGGATATTTATTTAGGAGAAACTAACATAGTATATTGGGAGATATATAGGGGGTAGAGGCATTTTATATTGGTAGGTATAAAAAATGGAGCCCAAAGTTAATGGAAAAATATAAAGGGGTATAAAAAATGTTAATGAAAAAATGGATGCCTACAATATCTAGTGAAAGTAGGGTTTTTAAATTGAGAAGGCGTATTGGGTTTGTATTGGTAGGGGTTTAAATAATGTGATTTTTAGAGGTATTTTCCAATATGTAATCAAATTAAGGGTATTATTTAATATGCCATGTATGCACGTGATATGTTAGAGGTTCATTGAGTGAAGCCCCCTTGGGAAAAGGTTGTCCTGGCTAAGGCTATGTCCAATGGATTATCTAAAGTGTTAGATACTATGTTTCTTTACATGGTCACCGAGATGGGATTTGCTAGCTCTCGGGCCAAATACTTACTCCTTTCTTGGACAATCTGATGGGTATCCTTGCCAAAGAAGAAGCTTGCCAATTTCATAACCCGGTTGTCATCACTGAAAATGATTCCCATATTCCCAAACAAAAAATGGCCTATTATTAATGATGTGGAAAATAAGGTTGACAGGTCAATATTTGTGCTAGGAAAATAATTGTTGTCTAATTTTTGGGCTTTTGGTCCTTATTTTTATTTCAACCTCACTTCATCTCCGAATTGTTTTTAAGTAAACTTGTTGTCGACCATTCTTCAATGTCTCTTGACTCATTTATGTCAGCCATACCTGGTCTGTCAAGTCATCTTCAGTATCACATAAGCTACACGGTCCTTCACTCATGCTGGTTAAGAAGGTACCTGTTGACTTCTTATTGGTGGGTCTAATCTTATTGACTCTGGAAAATTTCTCTAAGAGTAGACCTAGAGTCGCACCCTGGCCCTATTTACATCATTGATAGGTGACCTTGTGCTCAACATTGATCAATATTACGGGTCTTTGATTGAGTGGTTTCCCTTGTGTTTGATGTCAACTTACATTATCACACATTGGGATTAGTGCAGTACCTTGGTTTCCATTTGACCATATTTGTGGTGTTAGCTCTGCTATGTTCTTCGACATTTGATGGATAAAAACAAGTTGGGCAATGCTGGTTTTGGTTGCAAAGGGCTCACAACAGTTTTTCCATCTTCTCCTTCATTTTCCCTATAACTCCATAAAACCCCACTATCCCTGTTTTACACCCACATTTGGCATAAAAGTTGTGTTTCCTTAGCTCCCGAGTGTTTTTTGTTTAAACATTATAAAACCCCGATAACCCATCCAAACCCTTTTGCAAGCCTTTTTCATGTCATTTCATCTAAAAACTTGTGCGTTAAAGCCTGGCCGTCCGATCATCCGCTGCAAGATTTGATGGCATTCACACCTCATGACCACGCAATCTGCTCGCACGTTAATCCGCGGGGAAAGCGGTTTTCCTCCGCCACATGTCGCGCAAAGATTGGATTGCGCGGTCGCGTACAAATACTGCCCGCCTCCCATAGGTGATGCGGGGAAACCGCTTACTGCCGTCTTGTACGATCCCCGCGCGTTATCTCCCACGCTTGTTAGCCTCCCGTTACCCATTGGATCTACCCGTTCGCGATCTAACGGCCCTCGTTTGTCCACTCCCATTTTCTCCCGATAGCCACTGCAAGTCGATCTTTGCCATCCGTCTGTTTCATCCAACAACTAGTATTGCCTTCCCATCACGTCCATGCATCCGCCACATAGTGTTGGTGCCCCGTACTCTACCATGTTTCCGAAGGAAGGAGGTGAGAATCTGGTACCTTGCACCATTACTCCTCAACAACCGTGTTTAAAGAGCAGCATGACCGAGAAGAAAAAGGATGGCCTCGAGCAGATCAAAGCATTAATCAATCATGGATTTTTATGCATATTACACTCTACTTCCCTGAGAAGGACGACCGAGCACAGAAAGATCAACTCTTGTTCATTAAAGCACACTGATTGTAGCAGAGATCCATATCAAACAGTTAATGTGGTTGGTGGTCAGTTATGACCCCTCCACACATAGGATAGCAGATATTTTTGTAATCCACCTCCATATATACCCAGAAACAAAATGTAATGAGGGTTGATGGATGTTATTTTAATCTAAGGTTCAACTTCTGGAGGCTGTAACTACTGTGATACTTGCAGCATCTGGTCTTCATTTTCAGCTAATGCAAGCTTCTTTTGTTGTTAATTGATCATTTTCCACTTCTTCTTTGTTCTAGTCTGTGCCTGTTATGAATTTTTCATGTGCTCTTGATGTTTAGCATTAGAGGGGCTGCTATCCCACCTCTGTGTTAGGATCTAGTATGTATCATTGAATGTGTATGCAGGTTTCTGTTATTTTAATGCCAGAGAGTTGTCATCCTGTTTGTGCATTAGGAAATAGATTTACATACCTTTTAACTGGTTGCCGCGGGCCATCACAAGGTCCTGTGCATCTGTTGGTGTGGTCAGTATTCTCCATCTTCACCTGTTCCTCAAACTGTGAGTAATTTGTGGTCTAAAGCCTTGCAGTCTGGGGGTGTTCACCCATGTCTAGGGTTAAGCATAGTAGAAGTGGTTATCTGGCTTGAATATGCATCATTCTTTCCATTCATCCACCATTTTCCAACATTTTTGTTGAGTTTGTAATGTTCCCGAGCATCTCTGATATACAACCTAGGAGAGTTTCTTGGGGTGATAACATTAATTGGCGCTGTTTCTGGGGAGAGGAGATTGAAGCTTAGCTTCCTTGGGAGAATGACACAGTTCCATATTTTGATGATAGACAAGGTCTGAGCACATTTCTAGTTGTAATCATCTATCTGGCAACTCCACTGGAGGAAGACCAACATTTGGCGACTCCACATTGAATTTTGGCTCAGTTTGTAAGACATACTCAAAGAAATCCTCATAAATCACCAGCTGAACCAGTGCCTGACCCTGAGAAGACCGTCAAATCAAAGAAAGCATCACAAAAAGGGGCATCAAGAGTAGGTAAGCCTAAGAAATCTCATGCATCTCTGAAAGATAAAGTTATAGTTGAAGATATACAGTTTGAAGATTTAGAGCCCAGCACTATTAATAAAGAAATTCCTTCAGAGATTAATATAGCCCCTTGTCCATCTAGTTCCCCTTTGAATCTCAGTCCAAAGAAAGCTTCCCATACAGTCCAAAACATCCCTTTGTCTCTGTCATCCATTTCATTGTTTCATACTGATCAATCTGCCAATTTTCTTCCACATATCCCAATCATGGTAGGCCAGCAAGCACCCACGAAGATAGAAAGAATTGTTGCTGCTAGATATGGACCTTTGGTCTTGCCTGTTCCTTTAAATCCCATGCCTGTGGGAGAATATCAGAAGTATATGCCCAAGTTCACTGGCACAGAGGGAGTAACAGCTGAAGAACACCTTGAGGCCTTTTACAGTTATGCTGATAATTTAGATATAAGTGAAAATTATGTGTGGATGATAGTTTTTTTCCAGAGCCTTGATGGAGAGGCCAGGAAGTGGTTCAGAGAATTACCCCAGAGATCTATAACAGATATTGAAGCCTTGGATGATGCATTTTTAAAGAACTAGGAAGATAAAAAAGATTTGTTGTATTACCATACTGAGTTTGGCAACCTGAAGAGGGAAAATGGGGAATCATTGCCTGATTTTAATAAAAGATTTAATCGTATGTATAGTAAGATACCAGCTAAGGTAAAGCCTACCCCCACCTCTGCCAAGCTCACTTATGCCAATGCTTTTGACTCTGATTTCTGCATGTTATTGAGAGAAAGAAGATGTGCCACTCTAGCTGATATGCAAGATGCAGCACTAGAGGTGGAATCCAATATCATGGCTGTAGAAAAGCTCAAAGGTCAAGCTGATAGAAGGAGGCAGAGAGGTCAAGCTTCTACCTCATCTGCATCATCTTCAGAGCCTAAATTAGATAAAATGACCAAGATGATAGAGTCATTGGCTACTGAAATATCTAAGCTGAAGGTTGAGCAGAATTAAGGAAGAACAAGGCAGCAAAACACATTTTCTCCAAGAAACCCAAATCCATTCAGAAGAGAAAATGAGCAGTTACAAATTATTCAGAGGGGGAAAGAACCAAATGAAGAACAGAAAGTCAAAGCTCCTTTCCAAAATGTAGTCATGGAGGAGGAACAATTTGAAGATGAGGATGAAATTCACTGCATGGAAGATAAAGGCAGCGCTGCATTTTTGTCGTTGGCTGCTTATGAAGAATCTTTGCTGTAGGAACAAGATAGTCAGGAGTGGGACAGAGAGGTTGTTTTACAAACTGAGGAGCAGCGAAGATACAATCTGAGGTCAAATGCAAAAAATGTCAAAGAGAATCCTGCCCAAAGAGCTGCTGTCCAAACAGAGTCACAGAATATCAGACAAAGAAGGCCAGCAGCTGACCTAGTCATTCTCAAAGCTCCAGTTCAAGAGGTAAAAGGTTCTGATAAGTTATCTTCTTCTTTCAGCTTTGAGTTAGAAGTTCAGAAATTGAAAATATCTGTGCCCCTAATAGAATTGGTGAAGAGTGAAGTATTTAGAAAGCCTATCCTTGAAGCTCTTGAGCTAGAAACCACACAAACCTCCACTGACTCTATCAATTTGCAAGATGACAAGCCTTCCATTGTTCTTAGCCCCATGATTGAACCTTCTAATAATAATTCTCCATCTTTTTATGTCTCCTTGACCATTCATGACAAAATCCTCCACAACTGCCTGCTAGATACAGGGGCCAGCCACAATTTGATGTCTAAAGCTGTCATGGAAGAGTTAGGCCTTGACATCACCAGACCATATCATGATTTGTTTTCTTTTGATTCAAGAAAGGTGAAATGTCTGGGATTGATCAAAGATTTAGCCATTACCCTAACTCAACTACCCATGAAGAGTATGATGATGGATATTGTGGTAGCAGATGTCCCTCATAAGTTTGGCATGCTGCTGTCTAGAGGGTGGATTAATAGACTAGGCGGGACATTACAGAATGATCTATCTTATGCTACTGTCCCAGTTTTTGGAGGGGAAAGAAGGAGATTGTACAGAGAAGCACTCCTGGCATACATCATCAGTGATGAGAAGAATCCTACTAATCATCCCATATATGCTGTGGACATTGATTTTGGAGCGTGTATCCTCCAAATAGAAGAATCTCAAAAGGCCTCAATGTAGATCAGGAAACCATTTCAGGCAGAAGAAGAGCAAGGAAGTCAGGTTTGGGAGATGTTATTTGATGGAGCATGTTCTAGGGAGACTGCAGGAGCAAGGGTGGTGCTAGTATCTCTAGAGAAAGAAAGCACACAACTATCTTTTAAGCTGGCTTTTCAAGTCACAAACAATATAGCAGAATATGAAGTTCGTAGTGCAATTTCTTCATAATGTCCTTGAGTGATTTATTCACCACCAATACTGCACATTGATAATATTTATCATAAGAGATTGAATCTGATAAAGCCTAGCTTTCCATTTGTAGCCTTTCAATTTCTCGATGTTCTTTATTTAAGCTCTTATCTTGATCTTTTACCTTTTCCATAAAATGTTCAATATTCCTCTCCATTGCTAGAGAAAAGGCACAAGGGCTTCACTTGGGGAGCAATACCATATCACATGGGTTCATATTGGGGGATATTTATTAAGGAGAAACTAACATAGTATATTGGGAGATATATAGGGGGTAGAGGCATTTTATATTGGTAGGTATAAAAAATGGAGCCCAAAGTTAATGGAAAAATATAAAGGGGTATAAAAAATGTTAATGAAAAAATGGATACCTACAATATCTAGTGAAAGTAGGGGTTTTTAAATTGAGAAGGTGTATTGGGTTTGTATTGGTAGGGGGTTAAATAATGTGATTTTTAGAGGTATTTTCGAATATGTAATCAAATTAAGGGTATTATTCAATATGCCATGAACACACGTGATATGTTAGAGGTTCATTGAGTGAAGTCCCCGTGGGAAAAGGTTGTCTTGGCTAAGGCTATGTCCAATGGATTATCTAAAGTGTTAGATACTATGTTTCTTTACATGGTCACCGAGATGGGATTTGCTAGCTCTCAGGCCAAATATTTATTCCTTTCTTGGACAATCTGATGGGTATCCTTGCCAAAGAAGAAACTTGCCAATTTCATAACCCGATTGTCATCACTGAAAATGATTCCCATATTCCCAATCAAAAAATGGCCTATTGTTAATGATGTGGAACATAAGGTTGACAGGTCAATATTTGTGCTAGGAAAATTATTGTTGTCTAATTTTTGGGCTTTTGGTCCCTATTTTTATTTCAACCTCATTTCATCTCCGAATTGTTTTTAAGTAAAATTGTTATCGACCATTCTTCAGTGTCTCTTGACTCATTTATGTCAGCCATACCTGGTCTGTCAAGTCATCTTCAGTATCACATAAGCTACACAGTCCTTCACTCGTGCTGGTTAAGAAGGTACCTGTTGACTTCTTATTGGTGGGTCTAATCTTATTGACTCTGGAAAATTTCTCTAAGAGTAGACCTAGAGTCACACCCTGGCCCTATTTACATCATTGATATGTGACCTTGTGCTCAAAATTGATAAATATTATGGGCCTTTGACTTAGTGGTTTCCCTTGTGTTTGATGTCAACTTACATTATCACACATTGGGATTAGTGCAGTACCTTGGTTTCCATTTGACCATATTGGTGGATCCCTCGCCTCTGTGTCAGCTTTCATTATTGGTTGGTTTAGAGGATTTCCTTTGTGTGCTAGCCACATCTTGTGTACATCAGAAATATACTTCAGAATGGCTACTTCATCTCTCTTCATCCGAGTTCTTCCAAATTATTGGCCTACGGGTTACACTTGCGTTGGTTGATTTGGGATGCCTTTATGCCTTCCTTCCAACAAATATTCTCCCATCGAATTCAACTCATTTCTCCAGGAATAAGGTATAGAGTCTCTTTTTTTTTTTTTCCAATACCTTAGGGTTTGTAGTCATCAATGGCAGACTTCTTCGCTATCGACAATGAGAATACATCAATGTATCCTAATTGGTAGACTCTTTCAAGTGTTCAACTTCAACACATTTATTCACAGTTGTTAGATTGTACCAGGGTACTTTGACACTCACTATCATTATTCGTGAGTTGTCTCATTTTTGTTAACAGTATATATCAATGTCAGGTAATCAAACAATTTCTCACATGGTCAACTTCGGCTCATTTATTCCCATAGTGTAGAAATGTACCATCTGCATTTGGTGAAGACCTCAGGTTGTGTAAGTATTTTTGTTCACTTGACAACTCCTTTAGTTTTCTAGCAGTGACACCTCCCGCCTTTATATGTTGCAATTCTTCAGAACAACATCTTATATGTTGACACCCGAGTTTATTCAGTACCACTATGCCACCTATATGACTTGGTACCATCATTGATCAGACAATATTCTAGAATCATTGATCAACTATTCTTCTATATGTGATATTGAGACATAGTTCCGCTGTGTTCCTTTGTGGCTATGATCAAATGATCCATTATGTATTCTACAACTCTTTTTGTTCACTTAGGTATACATTCTGGATCCGCTTTATACTTGATCAATGGACATGCTTTATTACTTCTGAGCATGGGTATGCCTACCTCAGACATGTGTTTTCTTTCTGACTCCTTCCATAGGTATTCGATTAGCTAGAATCTGGTGATTTCCTCTCGGGTTCTCTGATGAATCCTCTCTCTATACTTAATATATTTAGGCCATCAGGTACCCCTTCTGAACTCATATAGTAGGGGACATCTGTTATAGCATCATTTAACACTCCTCTACACTTGATTCTCTTATATGGCCTTGGGACATATTTTCCCATGCAGACTTGATCATATATTCAAAAACATTATTTCAAATTCCATACACAAATCTGCCCACACTAAACCATGTAAATACACAGTTCCTATAACACTATACCTGCATATACCTTTTAAAATATGAAAAAATAAAATAAAATTCTATTTTTCGGGCAGGGTTCACGGGTTTTTCCGAGAGCCCACCTACAGGAGCTCATGGCATAACTAAATTAACTAATTTCAAGTGGTACATATACACCCCTTGGGTAGGCCTAAAAAGCATAAGAGAAGGAATATCAACATTATATCCATTTTTCTCCTAAATCAAGTCTGATTTTCCCATGCTTCATGCACTCCTAGTCTCTATGGAAACCTTGGTTTCCTTTGAATGCATATGTTCATCATCTTTATAGATTCACCTTGCACTTATTAGAGAGGTTGTATTTCGGGCTCAAGCTAGACGGATCTGGAGGAAGGCTTCATCAGTACTTTGGCTTGGATCAGGTTCTACCTTTCCTGTACCTATTGTTGTTAATCAATAAAGAAGCTCATGTCTTGTTCCTGATATGTTATTGTCTCATGGATATAATTGATATGCTTATGTGTTATGATCTAACATATCTTTTATGTATTCACATTGAATTATCTATCATGTATATGCTTTTGTGAATTGACTAGGTCTATTTGTTATGGAAGAAGCATAGGGTTTGGACCCTACAGGAACATCATCAAACATAGGGCCTCCAGGTGTGTTTCCAAATCTATGTTTAGTAATTCAAACGTTTGGCACGCTTGCTTGACTGCTCTTCATCGATTATTTTGTTCTGCTCCATTGAGGTTGTCAACCCTTAAGCTCTTAACCTTATGTTGTTTCAAGTCTCATGCAATTATGATTGTGGTCCTCTTCTCATTATTTCATTATTGTAAAAGGTCTCAATTTTTTTGTCCCTATCTTCTCTAGGATTATTTTCATTAAAAAGATGTGATGTTGATATTTTTTTGTCATAAAAAGGTTCTCCTATACTTGTGGCCTTTTATAAAATCCCAATATTTATGCATCATTACACTTTGACCCTCACCTTATACTTATTTAAAGGGATTCCTAACATAAAAATAAGGGTATTCTTAAAGTGCCACAACAAATATTAAATGTTATGTTTTTAACAAAAAGGGGTGTGTATAGGTGGACCATTGGGAATCTTTACATTGTCGTCCAAGTGCTCTTTGCAAAGTTCATGTTATATTCAAACCTCGCCCTTGCTATATTCGTCACTTATTGCCCGAAATCTTAAGGAGTGTGTATAGGTGGACCATTGTGCATTTTTACATTGCCATTCAAGTCCTCTTTGTCAAATTTCATGTTATATTCATCACCTTTTCCTTCCTATATTCATCACTAATTGCCAAAAATATTAGAAAGCATTGTGACTCTTGATTCGAGCTAGATCTATAGTTTTTAAAAGAAATACTACGGTGCCTTTAGTTCTTTCTTACATTACAAATTTTCTTTCACATTCACGCACCAAGAGTGACCCATGTCATAGGTCCCAAAGCCCTCCACTACATATGTGTTCTTGTCATCAAATTAGGTGAGTCATAAGAATAATATATGTGGACCATGCTCTTTTTACACCATCGATGTGGGATAAATGATATAAAATAGTTCTTTTCATTTTAAAAATAATAATTTACAACTAATCCCTACCCAGGGTTTGTATGGCTATTGAAGCCACATCACTCAAGGCCCACAACCACCAACAGTGGCCACGTATTATGAAGTTATGATGGAAACAATAATTTAATATATACATAGTGACTCATCAAGTCACATTCCATGTGGGATTTAAAATAAAAAGAGCTAATTATGTAGAGGTTCTACCTTGCCAACCAACAATAATACAAATGACATAATTCAATTCCATTAAATTTTTGCAAGCATCTAGATGGGTTCTGGTGAAGATGAAATGTATTACGGATTTGAATAGTACATGATGAGAAAATATAGGCCTTTGAGTTGGACCACAATGATAAACAAGATCAATGGAAAGGTTATTTTCAAATGACATATGTCATGTGATACATAGAATATGAAGCCAAAATTGATGAGAATTGAGTAGGATACTAGGAGATTATGCCTGTAGACAACCTTTTACTCCCTCTCTACTTCTCCCACATAGGGGCTGAAGAAAATTAAAGCCTGAAAGTACTGCTAGGACAAAGAGGCCAATAACGATCGATATTATATTTATTATGGAACTTTGGATGCACATTTTGATTGGCATTGATTTCCAATGATATACGTATGGTTGTAAGAACATATATTGTCCATGATTAATTTCATTACATCAATACATCATGAGTGCAAACATAGAGAAATAGACGATGACATTGAATCCATGGTTGTGGTACATCCTTCAAATAAGCATGCCTTTTATTTTGTTAAACTCACGATGGAGGACGAATGTTCCAATTTTTTTAACTTTGGAATTGGTTCATGGAAGACAACCTTAGCAAAAATATAATACTTTCCACTTTAGAGCAGTGTTGGGCAGCACTTTGTAGACTACTTCACTGCATAATACAATTATGTTAAAAATGACGACACCTCTTTCAGTTTAAAAGCAAGAGTACACCAGAACACCAGGAAAATTAAAAACCAAGAAACTTCATGATAAAGAAACTGAGATCATAGAGACATGGATCGCAGATAAAAAAATAGCGAACATATGGTGATCAATTATTAAATGCTTAAAATATCTATGACACAAAGCTTCCCATTGGAAGAGAATGACAACACATATGGACTGGTAAAGATAAAATAGAATGTGGTATTCCTACTACATCAAAGGGGAAGATGATTAACCTAAGTTTATTAAAACATATAAATTTTGGCTCATTGCTTTGCATTCCATGTGATGAATTCGTTACATGGAGTGGCTTCCCACTTGTTAATAAGGGAAAAGGGAGAATGTACTCCATATATATATATATATATATATATATATATATACATATATACATCTACTTCATTTTCATTCAATAAGTGCATGGAACAAACACATATGTATCAAATAATCAAGTTTTAAAGAAATTTTGATTAAGGCAGAGCAGTTTCCCAAAGAGTTCAACAAATGCAACTGTTTGATATTCATCCGATGATAATTTAACAATGATTGAGACCACCAGTCTTCCTGAGGAGATCTATAAAATGAAGCATTATGCTAAAAACAAAGGATTCCTTCATAGCACACCTAGATGTTGCCCATGAGTGAGTGAGGGTGACCGATAGTAAGGATTTCTTTGTTCTATTCCTAATTTCCCTCCTTGTACAATTAACTTCTATTTATGTGATGCAATTTCCAGGTTTAGAGGAAGTCTCTTTTGAGTGCCTCCTAGAGAGTGATTGCATAGCTCCACCAATTTATAGTTAGGAGAAGGAAAGAATGTTCTTGCATTTGTTTCATTGTTTTAGGTCCACTTAAATTGGTACAAAGTTCATAGTTCTTGCATTTGTTTCATTGTTTTACCACTTAAATTGGTGCAGAGTTCATGATTATTATGTACGATCAAAATCAAGAATGTTCTTGCATTTGTTTCATTGTTTTACCACTTAAATTGGTACAGAGTTCATGATTATTATGTAGGATCAAAATCTTGTTGTTCACTGTCAACTAGTTTAAAACTGTGTAACACCTTCCATTTCTCCACATATTTCACCCTAAAGAAATGTACTTGAGAATGTAATAAAATAAATAACTTTCCTTGCTAATCAATTTATTCTTTTATGGTCATTGGTAACTGGGCTAATGCTCTCTTATTAATTTCCAGACTTTACCTTTGTATAAATGTTTTAATTTATTTTCGACAGTTGTAAAATTTTAATTTTATGTGTTTTCTTTGCTTTTATGTAAATTATGCTCTTTTTACCATGTTTTACTATTTCTCACAGTAACTCTAATTTCTATAAATAATGTTTACTAATCTCCTAACTTTTAGTTTGTTTAAAATTTACTTTAGTTAGTCGTCTTTTGATTTTTTTATGCTTTCTATCTTGTTTCATTTATGTATGTATTTTATTTATGTTCAATTTTAATGGTTTCTTTTCATTTGGTACTTGTCCCTTTTAACATTTAGATGTTGTATAAAATAAATCTTAATCATTAGATAACTAAATCATACATTTCACATAATGAATAAAGGTTTCATTTTTATAAGATAAATACATATATAACAATTTAACTATATGATTAAAGAGTTAATTACATAAGTTTTGTGTAGTTCAATGGTAAAGTTAAAAGTCATGAAACATTGGTTGTCATAGTTTTAATTCCCACTAAGTTCATTTTGTTTAACTAGAATTACATAATAAAGGGGTTAATAATGCTCTTTAACAATTATATTAATTGTTGTATAAATAGGTATTATACACTTCACTTCTTTATTTATGGACTTAATGTTTGACATTAATAAGAGTGTTTTTGTTTGTTTATTTTCTCATGCATAAAGGCATTATAGTCATTTTTTTTCTTTAATTTATAAGTTTCTTATCGCTAAGTCACTACAATAATCTAAGGTCCAAACCTTAGCGAATCGATTGATTGTCTACCTTTTATACAATTTTTTGTTTAGGGTTAGGATATTTCTTTATTTTCTTTTCTTTTGACCGTGAGGGTTGCTAGTTGCAGTATTCTTCCTCACCAGCTATAACTCCTTGAAAATTAAGTAGATTGAGTTGTGCTACTATTAGCATGGACTCAATTATGACTTTAGGAGCTATTGAAGGTGTTGGAAACCCATCAAACAAGGGGATATCCATGATATGAAGTCCCAATTAGACCTCACTCCATTTGGTATAGGAGTCCCATCCAGTATAAAGGCCCAGTTGCCAAATACTCAAAGATCTTCCTTGGCTCTAGCTGTCAGCACAGGAGAGTGATGCAATGGTATCTTCGAAAAATAAGGTAAGTTTGCCTGGTGATAATGCAACACAACTATGTCAAGGTTCTCTTACTGCAAAAGGGGGGAGAAAATCAGGACTCTAAGTGAGAGGTAATAGTACCACCTAGGAAGAGACACACACGAACCAGGAAGGTTTGGCTAGCATCTAGCTGAATAGTCCACAATGGATGAGGCAGTCATTAAAACCAAAGTACTGGGAAAGATCCATCAACCATCCAATGAAATGGTCCACAATGGATGTGACAGTCATTTGAGCCAATGAGCGAGAAAGGTCTGTCTAGTATCCTGTGGAGTAGTCCACAAGGATGAGAAAATAGTGATAACCAATACATCACATTCCCAGCAAGGTGCTAAAACAACCGAAATAGTTCAACTATCTTAGTACATGTGAAACAAACATGAATTACAAATGCTCAAAGAATAGTCTTACAAACATCCACAAGTCATGCATGGAAACGTGTTGGCCTGACCAGGGTGCTATATTAAGAAAAAGTTCCAAGAAACATATTTAAATCATACATCACTAGCCTCAGTAGTGGGACATTGAAGCCACTCCTCACTCTTCAAAGAGCTTACTGAAACTCTCTATGATTTGTGGGAGGAGCCAAGGTGAAAAGTTCTTTTCTCGTACACTGAGGGGGTATATATAAACAAGGGGTGATGCTTGACCCTTGTGACTCTTCGAATACCCTCATGACTGGTCAACATCCTATGAATTTTCAACTGACACGACTCTTCGTATTCATGCATGTCCATTGGACTTCCACTTTACATTACATTTGATTTACAATAAACATGGCCCATAATAGTGATGTGGCCTTTGACAACTCATGACATGACTTGACATGATACTGCTGACATGGACTATCTTGCTGAGGTGGAAATGTCAAGCCGTTGTTGCTACTGGGTGATGGATTTGTTCTTATATGCACTTTCTCTTCCCCTCTGCATAGCTTGATGATGCGAGTTATTAAATGATCTTTAGTCTTGAGAGGTGGCTGCATGCATGTGTTCCCTTTGCTTGTGCTTGACAAGCTTCTTTTTCCATCCAATTGTAAATGAGTATTCTAGAATGTTCGCTCCTCCTCCTTCTTCATCATCTCTTCATGATCTGGCAATGTACCTATTCTTGCAATTCACTCATGACGGGATGACATCAAATCCAAAAACTTCCTAGTCTAAGATGATGCACTGTTATCCATGGACTGAGCCGAGGACAGGTGATAGGATGGAAAAGAGGGCCTAGTAACTATGCATTATGCAGTTCCAGTTGATAGGGAGGGAGATTGGTCACTAATGTTGCGCAGAGTGCAACTAAGGCTTGGCTGAGGAACTCCTGAGCACAACCTTCATTGTCAGGGAAAATTGCGCAGAGGCCATTAGGAGACAATATTGCAGAGTTGATACCATTAGTGGATGTTGCAAGATGGGGCCCTAGGAGGAAGTTCTATGTAGTTTTTAGAGGCAAGGAAGGACTGGGCAGCAAAGGGGCCTAGGGGGACAGATCTGTGCAGTTCTTAAGGTTAGTGAGTCCCGACTAAGGGAGGACACTCGAGAGACACTTTTACGTATTTATGGCAGGGAAGGCAGGCTTGGTTCTTTTCACATTGTAGGGTTCTTACAGGTAAGGAGGAAGCTTGATGATTGATCTTAAGAAATGCCCAGTCTGGGTGAGGCTAGGAGAATCTACTTCACAATTCTTGGGATGAAGGCAAACTACTCATCTCTAGAATTGCGTAGTGCAACTTCCCTGGGGGATAATGACTGCACATTGCACAGTTCCATGCAACAGGGTTACATCACTTAGGGATGAGACTGCACAATACGTAGTTTATTTGAGGTCTGGTGAAAGTGAGTTTCGGAGTCGAGAAGATTGTTAGAAAAATGGCTAAGTGTGGGAGGCAGGTGAACTTGTGAGGAACTTGAAATTGTGATCACACACTTAGCATAATTCGTCAACACAACAACACAAACCACTAAAAAAACAAGACAAAATATTACCCTCTGTGAGACTGTCCTAAAATAAAAAGCAACAAGTGCGACACTTGAGATTGACTTAGGACGATCATGATGACACTTGTGCGACAGTGCTTAAAACTTTGTGTATGAGTGCGACATGTGTTTACATGGCTAGGAAAACTTCTATACACAAAGACCAACCTTCGAGGTCATCCAAAAGGCTTGCAAACGTGCCATGACAACAAAACATGCCAAAAGATGATAATTGATCCAATAAGTGAGAGGGAGTAAGACACTTAGAGGAAACACATGGAATGGATTTCAGTGATTGCAACCATGCATGTCATTGAAGACATAATGATATGACAATGATAAATGGTCTTTCAAGCTACACTAAGAGGTGTATTTTAAAATATGGACTTTGTTTTCCATACCTACCCTCCAAAGGGTTATGCACAAGATGGAGTTTTCATGTGGTCTCGATCTTCTATCATACCTTGGGTTCCTTGGTCTCCTTATATTTTATCCTCAACTCCTTGAGATTCATATAGCATGTCATCCATCTCCGTGGCCACTGAGAGATAAAACTGCGCAGTTTAAGTGGGCAGTGGCTGTTGTGGGATGAGGCCTTGGGAAGACACATCTACGTAGTTTTAGGAGGTAAGGTAGATTGGGCAGCTGAGATGCCCGAGGGACAAAAATGTATAGTTTCTGGAGAAGGTGGATCCCAGTTGAGGGAAGGAAACTGGAGGAAACCACTGCACAGTTTTGGTTGCCAAGGGAGGCTGGGCTTTCTGCGCATTGTGTAGTTCTAGTAGGAAAGGGAAAATTTTGAGGGTTGCAGATGTGAAGCGCACAATTCAGGAAAGTTAAATGAGGCTAGGTTGGTAGGGAAACACTTGAATTTGGCTAAGTGTGGGATCAGTGGAACCAATGTGAAGAGTGATAGAACTTGACTATGATCACACACTTTAACACTTAATGATACAACATAGACCATTCATAACATATAAAAACATACTTCGCTTAATTCAACAACTTTCGTGGTAACTTACGACAAGTGTGGCTCTGATGATAGACTTTGGGAGGATAAAGGTGACACTTATTCAAGAGTGCAAAACATGTCTATGTGATGAGAACAACCCATTCTCACAACTATTTCCCCTTGAAGCAAAAGAAACTTCCCTTTGTACAACAACCGATAATCCCCATGCCCAAAGATGACACATATTATATAAAGATAAAAGGGTGAACGACTCTTAAGATTGAAGAAGGGAACTTGAGATAATCAACTTACCAGTAAGTCATTAAGGAATAATTGATCACAAGATCCACAGTAGGCTCCAAAATTCAAGTATAGACTAAAATTTTGGAGGGCTTTGCAGCCACTACAACACTTGGTGACACACTCGTTGAATTTTAGATTCTCTGTCTTGGTTTGTTTTTAGTGTAGGGCCTTGGTCCTTTAGGGAGTATTGATTCATCATGTAGATTACTTTGGATTCCCCACTTACCCATGGGCAGACATGGTCCCATTTGTACCTTCTCAGTTGAACACAACATAAGATTCAACCAGATCACAATGTTTTGAATTGGGAGGGTAGTTTATCTCACGAGCTTAAGAGTTTCAAAGTATATTTTTTCATCTCTAGTTTTTCTCTGTTGACAGTAGGCCTGGACAGTACCCTGACGGAGTCACACAAGAACACAGACATTGCTCCATTACCAGTGAGCCTAGACAATACCCCGGTGGAGTTGCTCGATTTACCTCTCTGCACACAAAGCCTTTCTCTTCTTTCGCCTTCATTTATTTATTAAAGAGAATTGTGCATTGACACTTATCTATTTTGGGGTGGAAGAGGGATCCCGACTTATTGAGAGTAGGATAGGTTGTTCCTTTAGATAAGAATATAAAGAACTCTGATTTAGGTTTTCTCATTTAGATTTTCCCCTTCTCCATTTCTACTAGTTGGATAAGCTTGAAAACACCAAAGCAAAAACCTGAGTATAGGTATGATGTTCCCAGAGTGGGCACAAGTACATGGTTGGACCTGTTAGCCCTGCTACATATCTTTGATTTCTAAAGGCCAGAAGTGAGCTTGGTCCATGGTCATACCCAAAAGAGACTCATAATGGTCACTTTCTCTTTCCCTCGCACCGCTCATTTTCCTTTCATCGGTCCTATCGCAAATCGCATCCATGTGTGTATCAATGTTGCGCCCCTCAGCTTCTGCCGATGCGATATTGCGATGCGATCTATACGCAAATACCCAAAAGATACCAAAAAACCCGATTTGATGACTTCCATTTTGCCCGATCACTCCTTCGTCATCAATCGTCGCGCCCAATTCAACGGCTCCCCATCACATCCAATGGAAAATCCGTGTGATCACTTCCCCGCTGCCTGATCATCTCCACTGCGATCGGATGGCATCCGCTCTCCCCGTGCCCACAAATTAACGTCACGTTAACGCGTGATGGAGGGTGGTTTTCCTCTCTCCTCACCGCCATGCATCGCGTGTTGAATGGGATCGCACACCGCACCCTTTTACCGCCTAACACCAAACTCCGGTGCGATCAATACCACATACCACCCGCCCATGCCTGCCAACTTTCATACGCTTCTACTACCCGACGACCATTGGATCTACTCGCCCGAGATCCAACGGCCCCCGATCATTCCGCTCCCGCCTCCTCTGGTATCCCTGTGGACTCGTCCCCGCCATCTATCCCCTTAATCCGACAGCCAGTCTCGCTCCTCCAACTGACTATTCCACCCACTGCACAGTCCACATGCCTTAACCGTTCCATGCTCCTGGAAGGATGAAGGTGACCAATTTTCAGTACCAAGTGCATTTCCTCATCAAAAACTGCATTTAACAAACAGTATGGCCGAGAAGGAAAAGGACAGAGCACGAAAAGGAAAATGCATTTAATAGTTATGGGACTTCATCCCATACGACACTCTAGCCACCTGAGAAGATAACAGAGCACCCGAGAAGATCGAATTCATCCACTACAACAAGCAATCGTACTCAAACTCCATCAGGCAGTTAAAGCGGTTCGTGGTTAATTATGACCCCTCCATACTTAGAATGGCCGAGTGCCTTTGTAATGAAACTCTATATATACCCAAAAACAAGATGTAATCAGGGTTGATGGTTGTTGTTTTGATGTAAGGTTCAACTTCTGGAGAATGTAACTACTTTGATACTTGTAGTGTCTCGTCTTAATTTTCAACTAATACAAGCTTCTTTTGTTGTCAATTGCTCACTTTCCATTTCTATTATGTTCTAAGCTATGCCTGATATGTATTTTTCCTGAACTCTTGATGTTTAGCATTAGAGGAGCTATCATCCTACCTCTGTCTTCAAATCTTGCATGTATCAGTGAATGTGTTAATCAGGTTTCTTTTCACTTATGTGACAGAGAGCTGTCATCTTGTCTGTACACTAGAGAATTAGATTTGCAGACCTCTTTATTGGTTGCAACCGGCCATCACAAGGTCTTGTGCATCTGCTGGTGTGGCCAGTATTCTCCATATTCACCCAATCTCCGAACTGTGAGTAATTGGTGGTCTAAAGCCTTGTAGTCTAGGGGTGTTCATGCATGTCTGGAGTTAAGCATAGTAGAAGTGGTTATCTGGCTTGAACAAGCATCATTCTTTCCATTCATCCATTTCCAACATTAAGTTGAGTTTTTAATGTTCCTAAGCATCTCCGAGCTATAACCTAGGAGAGTTTCTTAGGGTGATAACATTAGTTGGCGCCGTTGCCAGGGATAGGAGATTGAATCTCAGCTTCCTTAGGAGAAAGACACAGATCCATATTTGATGATAGACAAAGTCTGGACACATTTCTGGTTGTAATCATCTATCTGGTGACTCTACAGGAGAACCAACCTAACGGCGACTCCACATTCCAGTTCTGGCTTAGTTTGTGAGGCATACCCGGAGAAATCCTCAGAAATCACGAGCTGACCCAGTGCCTGACCCTGAAAAGATTGCTAAGCAAAGGAAAACATCACAGAAAGGAGCATCAGGATCAGGTAAGCCTAAGAAATCTTATGTATCTCTACAAGACAATATTATAGCTGAGAATTTACCATTTGAATATATAGAGCCTAGCATTGTTAGTGAAGAAATACCTTTAGAGATTCATAAAGCTCCTTGTTCATTTAGTTCCCCTTTGGATCTCAGTCCAACGAAGGCCTCCCATACAGTCCATCATATTCCTTTATCCCTGCCATCTATTTCATTGCTCCCTACCATCCAATCTACCAGTATCCTTCCACCTACCCCAGTCATGGCAGGTCAACAAGCTCCCACAAAGATGGAAAGAATCATAGCAGCTAGGTATGGACCCTTGGTCTTGCCTGTTCCTCTGAATGCCATGCCTGTAGGAGAGTATCAGAAATACATGCCTAAGTTCACTGGTATAGAAGGAGTAACAACCGAAGAACATCTTGAATCTTTTTATATTCATGCTGATAACCTGGATATCAATGAGGATAATGTGTGGATGAGAGTATTTGTCCAGAGCCTTGATGAAGAGGCTAGAAAGTGGTTCAGAGAATTGACCCCTAGGTCTATAGCAGACATTGAAGCCTTAGATGATGTATTATTGAAGAATTGGGGTGACAAGAAAGACCTTCTCTATTACCATACAGAGTTTGGAAACCTCAAGAGGGAGAATGGGGAATCATTGCCTAATTTTAATAAAAGATTCAATTGCATGTATAGTAAGATACCAGTTGAAGTAAAGCCTACCCCCACTTCTACAAACTCACCTATGCCAATGCTTTTGACTCTGATTTTGCCTACTTTTGAGAGAAAGAATATGTGCCACTATCGCTGAAATGCAAGATGCAACCCTTGAGGTGGAGTCTAATATCATGGCTTCAGAAAAGCTCAAAAGTCATGCTGATAGAAGGAGGCAGAACTCTGGGAAGGCAAGGCTTCCAAACGCATTTGCTCTAAGAACCCAAAATCCATTCAGAAGAGAAAATGAGCAACTGCAAATCATTGATAACGGTAAAGAAGCTAATGAAGAACAAAGAGTTAAGGCTCCCTTCTAGAACATAGTCATGGAAGAGGAACAAGTTGAAGAAGAGGATGAAATTCATTGCATGGAAGATAAAGGAAGTGCTGCTTTCTTGACATTGGTTGCCTATGAAGAATCATTACTCCAAGACCAAACCAGTCAAGAATGAGACAAAGAGGCTGTTCTGCAGACTAGTGAACAACAAAGATATAATCTGAGGTCAAGAGCAAGCAATGTCAAGGAGGATCCTGCTCAAAAAGATGTTGTCCCAACAGAACAACAAAATATTACACAGAAGAAGCCGGCAGCTGAGCCAATCATCCTCAAAGAACCAGCTCAAGAGGTAAGAGGTCTTGACAAGTCTCCTTCCCCTTTCAATCTTGAAGTATAAGTTCAGAAGTTAAAAATCTCTGTACCTCTAATAGAACTGGAAAAGAGTGAAGTTTTTAGAAAGCCTATCCTTGATGCTCTTGAGTAGAAAGCCTCACAAAACCCCACTGACTACGTCAATTTGCAAGATGATAAGCTTGCAATTGTGCTTAACCCAATGACTGAACCTGCTAATAATAATTCTCCATCATTTTATGTCTCCTTGACCATTCATGATAAAATCCTCCATAACTGCCTATTAGACACAGGGGCCAGCGACAATTTGATGCCTAAAGTTGTCATGGAAGAGTTAGGCCTTGATATTGCTAGACCATATCATGACTTATTCTCATTTGATTCAAGAAAGGTAAAATGCCTAGGATTAATCAAAGACCTGGCCATTTCCCTCACTTAGTCGCCCATGAAGAGCATGATTATGGATATTGTGGTAGCAGATGTCCCTCCCAAGTTTGGCATGTTGTTGTCCAAAGGGTTGATTAAGAGACTAGGTGGGACATTACAAAATGACTTATCTTATGTTGTTGTCCCAGTTTTTGGAGGGGAAAGCAGGAGATCGTACAGAGAAGCACAACTGGCCTACATCATCAGTGATGAGAAGAATCCTTCTAATCATCCCATATGCTGTGGACACTGATTTTGGAGCTTGTATTCTCCAAATTGAAGAATCCCAGAAGGCCTCAATGTAGATCAAGAAACCAACGGATCAAGCCGAGGGAGAGCAAGGAAGTCAGGTTTGGGAAATGTTCTTTGATGGAGCATGTTCTAGGGAGACCGCAGGAGTAGGGGTGGTGCTGATATCTCCAAAACAAGAAAGCAAAAATTTGTCTTTTAAGTTGGATTTCCAAGTCACCAACAATATAGCAGAGTATGAGGCTCTGATATTGGGCCTTAATACGGCTAAAGACAGAGGAATCAGGAGCATAAAGGTGTTTTGAGATGCCGATCTTATCATTCAGCAAGTAAACAAAACATTTCAAGCAAAGCACCCAAGGCTGAAAGCATATAGAGATGAGGTATGGAGACTCAAAGATTCTTTTGATAATTTTGTATCTCATATATCCCTAGAATAAAACCTCAACTTCCCTTGCTATGTCTGCTAGCATGTTTATTCCTCCCATGCCTCCTAGGCTAGTTTATGAAGTTCAAATGAAATACAGACCTTCCTTGCCTGATAATGTCCAGCATTAGAAAGTTTTTGAAGATGATGATGAAGTTAATAGGTTTCTGCAAGTCATTGATGAATTCTCTAAAATGAAAATTGACCAAGATAATGAAGCCTCGGAAGAAAACACCCAGTCCCAGCTTAAAAACAGAATTGGTAAGGATAGCATTGTCCAATTGCCCAGCAATCATATACCTAAGGGTATGGTTCCGTTAGAAAAGCTGTTTGACCAAAATGATGTGCCTTATAAGGCTGCCCAAAAAGAAGACCAATCTTCAGTCTGTAAGCATAATATAGGGAGTCCAGATCAACCAATATACATAAATCTATCCACTCATCTGTCTGCTGCCCAGAGTTCTGAATACTGCAATTTAATGAAGCAATTTGCTGATGTCTTTTCCTAGGAATATAGTGACCTGAACATATGACAAAAAGATAATCCAGCATAAAATTCCTTTAGAGAAAGACACCATCCCTTTTAAGCAGAAGCTGAGACCAATAAATCCTTTGCTCCTTCCTCTAATTGAAAAATAAATCAAGAAGTTATTAGCTGCCAAAATTATAGTCCCTCTCAGATATTCAAAATGGGTAGCCAATTTGGTAGTGGTGAGGAAGAAAAGTGGAGAAATCAGGTTCTACGTTGATTTCAGAAACTTAAAAAAATGTTCTAAAAAAGACAATTATCCTTTACCCAAGATGGAACATTTGCTGCAGAAGGTCTCAGAGGCCAAGTAATGTCTTTCCTGGATGGAATTTTAGGGTATAATCAGGTTGTTGTACATCCAGATGACCAAGAAAAGACTGCATTCACCACTCCTTGGGGCACTTTTATGTATTCCAAGATGCCTTTTGGGTTGATGAATGCTGGAGCCACCTTTTAGAGAGCTATGGATATAGCATTTGTGGGAGAGAAGGATAATTTTGTCCTTATCTACCTAGACGATATAATAGTGTACTCCAACAGCCATCATGACCATTTGCAGCATTTGAAAAGGGTGTTCCTGAAGTGCAGAAGGTTTGGGATTTCAGTCAACCCTAAAAAATCACAGTTGTCTTTAGAAGAAGGCAAGTTGTTAGGACACGTAGTTTCTACTGCAGGTGTCCGAATTGACCCAGAAAGAGTAAGAGCAATACACCTTGTTTGTCCCAAGATCAAAGAAAGATATTCAGTCCTTTCTGGTCAAGATAAATTTTGTAAGGAGGTTTATCCCAAATTTTGCAGAACTTGTAAAGCATATTGCCTCCATGTTGAGAAAGGGGTTAGAGATCAAATGGACAAGATCCTTTGAGTCCATTAAGAAAGCTATTATGGAAGCTCCCACTTTAAGAAGTCTAGATTACAGCAAAGAGTTCCGTATATTTTCATTTGCCTCTAATGACACCCTTGTAGCAGTTTTATTGCAAGAAGGTGAAGAAGGCTCAGAGCATCTAGTGGCTTTTTTCAACAAGACATTAAGGGATGCTGAGCTGAAGTATGATATCATTGAAAAACAAGGATATGCTCTTATCAAGTCTTTGAAAGCTTTCAGAATTTACATTCTGCATTCCAAGATAATTGCATATGTACCCTCTGCTTCAATAAAAGATGTTCTAACACAGACTAATGCTGATGGAAGAAGGGCTAAATGGATTGAAGCAATCCCTACCAGAAAGGTTGATGATCATGTGGTCATGAGGTTCTTGACAGAGAATATCTTCACTAGATTTGGTTGTCCATATAAACTAGTCACAGACAATGTAACAACCTTCAGGGCGAAGGAATTGGTGGATATGTGTGATTCAATGGGCATCAAACTGGTTCATTCCACCTCATATTACCCTCAAGGCAATGGTCTAGTAGAATCTTCCAACAAAAGCCTAATAAGGATAATTAAAAAGCTGTTGGAAGACAACAAAAAGAATTGGGATTCTAAACTCAAGTATGCACTATGGGTTGATAGAGTAACCACCAAGAAATCCATAGGGAATTCCCCATTCAAGTTGGTATATGGCACTGGAGCTGTATTCCCAATTCAATTAACCCTCCCTGTGGCAAAGTTCTTGCAAGAAGAGTGGAACGAGGAGGAGGACATGGTAAAAATGATCACTGATTTAGCAGAGGTACATCAAATCAGAGAGCAGCTGGTTGAAAGGTCTGCAGCACATCAAAAGAAGATCAAGGAAGCTTTTGATAGAAGGACAGAAACAAACAGTTTTCAGGTTGGAGACTTGGTTCTTAAGTGGGATGCACTAAAAGAGAAGAAAGGTAACCATGGGAAGTTTGATGCTTTTTAGACAGGGTCTTTTATCATTTTGCAAATCCAAGGAAATAATACCTTCATACTGCGAAGTATGGAAGGGGAGGCAGTTTTTGATGGCCCAATTAATGGGTGTTTTCTAAAAGCTTATGTTATTTAAGGTCTTTGGGCCTTAAATTTTTAAATATGTTGTTTTATTAGTATTAGGTGTAAGCTTAATTAGACTCCATGCCCAATGGAACACTAGGAAATTTTGTTAATCTGGTTTTCACAGGGAAGGCAACAGTCTACAGTTCTTGAGACCTCACAGAGAGGATCTCATCCCCAAAAGGAGCCAATGTTAGCCCTGCTACATATCTTTGATTTCTAAAGGCCGGAAGTGAGCTTCGTCCATGGTCATACCCAAAAGAGACTCATAAAGGTCACTTTCTCTTTCCCTCGCACCACTCATTTTCCTTTCATCGGTCTTATCACAAATCGCATCCATGTGTGTATCAAGGCTGCACCCCTCGGCTTCCGCTGATGCGATGTTGCGGCACGATCTATACGCAAATACCAAAAAAATACCAAAAAACCCAATCTGATGACTTCCGTTTCGCTCGATCACTCCTCCGTCATAAATCGCTGTGCTCGATTCAATGGCTCCCCATCACGTCCAATGGAAAATCTGTGCAATCGCTTCCCTGCCGTCTGATCATCTTCGTCGCGATCGGACGACATCCGCTCTCCCCGCGCCCACAAATTAACGTCGTGTTAATGCTCGATGGAGGGTGTTTTTCCTCTCTCCTTACCACCACGTGTCACGTGCTGAATGGGATCGCACACCGTACCCTTTTACTGCCTAACGCCAAACTCGAGTGCGATCAATACCGCCTCCCACCCGCCCGCGCCTACCAACTTTAGTACGCTTCCATCGCTCAATGACCGTTGGATCTGCTCACCCGAGATCCAACGACCCCCGATCATTCTACTCTCGCCTCCTCTGATATCCCCGTGGACTCGTCCTCGCTGTCTATCCCCTTAATCCGACGACCAGTCTTACCCCTCCAAACAGCTATTCCACCCACTGAAAATTCCACATGCCTTAACCGTTCCATGCTCTCGGAAGGATGAAGATGACCAATTTTTAGTACCAAGTGCATTTCCTCCTCAACAACCGCATTCAATAGATAGTATGGCCGAGAAGGAAAAGGATAGAGCATGAACAGTCAAATGCATTTAACAGTTATGGGACTTCATCCCATATGACACTCCAGCCACCTGAGAAGACAACAGAGCACCCAAGAAGATCAAATTCATCCACTACAACAAGCAATCGCACTCAGATTCCATTAGGTAGTTAAAGCGATTGGTGGTTAATTATGACCCCTCCATACTTAGAATGGTCGAGTGCCTTTGTAATGAAACTCTATGTATACCCAAAAACAAGATGTAATCAGGGTTGATGGTTGTCTTTTTGATGTAAGGTTCAACTTCTGGAGACTGTAACTACTTTGATACTTGCAACGTCTCGTCTTCATTTTCAGCTAATACAAGCTTCTTTTGCTATTAATTGCTCACTTTCCATTTCTATTCTGTTCTAGGCTGTGCCTGATATGCAGTTTTCCTGAACTCTTGATGTTTAGCATTAGAGGAGCTGTCATCCTACCTCTGTGTTTAAATCTTGCATGTATCAGTGAATGTGTTAATTAGGTTTCTTTTCACTTAGTGACAGAGAGCTGTCATCCTGTCTGTACACTAGGGAATTAGATTTGCAGACCTCTTTACTGGTTGCAACCGTCCATCACAAGGTCTTATGCATCTACTGGTGTTGTCAGTATTCTCCATATTCACCCAATCTTTGAACTGTGAGTAATTGGTGATCTAAAGCCTTGTAGTCTGGGGCTGTTCACGCATGTCTAGAGTTAAGCATAGTATAAGTGGTTATCTAGCTTGAAAAAGCATCATTCCTTCCATTCATCCATTTCCAACATTAAGTTGAGTTTGTAATGTTCCCGAGCATATCCAAGCTACAACCTAGGAGAGTTTCTTGGGGTGATAATAGGATCAAAGTTCTCCTTACGGACGGATCATATTTTATGTCAGAACTTCATCAGCGAAAAGATACAACCAATTACAAGGAAGCCGGACACAGGATTGGCCAAATGTTGAAGTGTCACAAGACTCTTTGAACTTCAACCACATACACACTTGGAAGCCACAAAGAAGGAAGACACAACACTTATTCGTATATGATGAAAACCAAAAGGAAAACTCAACAAGGAAGAAATAAAGAAAAAAGAAAGGAAACATAAAACCAAGAAACAAAATCGAAAGACAAGAGAACAAAATGACTAAAGCAAACATGATGTAAAATAAAAACAAGGAAATGAGGATGGACTACAGAAAACGAGTGCAGAATGAGTGCAGGAAAGGGAAAGTTAACTATGCAACTAATCCTACTCCTAACCTAATAGTTAGAAGGTCAAGGTCATGTAAAATGAAATTTCCAGTGAAGCCACCATGATTGTTTCCGACCTGAATCCACAATTATATGAATGATTAAAACATATATAAAGTAATGTGCATCAAAAGATACAAAAACTTGAAAATCCTGCATAAGAAACAGAAGGTCCTGCTTGTGGGCAGAAAGATGTGCCACAACTACTAATTTAATCCAATCCACATGCTTACCTTTTGATGAATACCATTTTTAAACAAATCTCGGAAGCCTTTTTAGGATATGTTTTCATCTACACCAAGATTCTTAGGAAGCGCAAGGAAGGATTGAAACTTTCTTTCTACAACAGAGATTTCTCAGTGGGATTGTTCCAACCATTCAACGATTGGATCATAAAATTCATGATGGCCCTCTTGAAAGCTTCATGATCTTTGAAAATATTAATTTTCGATTCGAGAGCAAGATCATGATGGGAATCTGATAAGGGAAAATAGATCTGATCATTCTCGGAAGTCATGCCAAGATAGTGAGAACCTACCATAACCATCAATGGAGGCTAAAGTCCCTCACCTGCTTGACAAAAATCTGAACAGAGAGATGTTAAACAATGAATATCAAGGAGTGTCAATCAACTTTCATTAGATGTGATGATGGGAAAATGATAAGCTGAATGAAACTTACCCAAGATAGAGAAATGATTAAATGAGCTAATAGAAGCATTAGGTTCGCAGTTTGTAATAAACAGAAAAAAATCAATTTGAACAATCTTGCGAATACTCTGAAAAATCGAAACAAGTTCCTTGCGAGCCAGATATGCCAGACCGCTTTCCTGCAACTGGTGATTAGTTGTACAAGCATCATAGTCATCAAAAGATTTTAAAAGGGATGCTAGCACCACAAATGCATGAGACCAGTTGAGGCATGGTGAATGGAGACAAACTTCATTCGGGTGACAACTTGTGCATTCATTATCACTCAAGGAGATTTCTGGTGTGATAAAAGGACAAAATTGCAATACAAGATTCACAAGAAGACCGGGGATCTAACCATTAAGGGAGAAATTCGATAAGTATGATTCTTGCAGGCAAAGATAGTCCTTGAGATGATCAACTTCACAATTTCGTTACTTCATGAGAGATGTATGTTCCCAAACTTAGTTTTATGTGAGAGATTTGCATGAAGACAAATGAATTGTAACAGATTCTTGAATTCGGTTAGCATTAAAGTATTGAAAATTTGAAAGATCACACCCAAAATACCAAAAATTTTTAACACATAAATCCACAGTGAGTGAAACCAGATCTGATTTAGTTTGGGGGGCTTACTAGAGTCACGAGATCCTGACATAACCATCAATGGAAGTTGACGTGCCTCGACTCCCTGGTATGTCCTGGAACTTTCCAGGATTGTAGCATCACATTTTGAAGCTTGAACCGGATCATGCATTGTTTGAGGGTGGCTTCTATTGCTAATTCCAAAACTTCTCTCCGAATGGAAACTATCTCTGTCAGAAGTTTCACCAATTTTTTCAGCTTCAACAACAATCAGATTACTCAATTGAAGAGGCCCTTCTGATAGCTCATTCAAGGAAAAATGAATTGGTGAGATCTCATGAGCAAGAAGAATTGAAGAGTTGTCTTCATGCAAAAGAAGAGATGATGAGGGGTGGGGAACAATTTTCTACGATTTGACTGTTTTCAATTTCATCATGGACAACCTCACCACCTTGTGTCAATCAAGGACTCATCGGACGAAGAAACAAAAGAACATGGAGTATCCTCATCTCAAGTGAATGTGTTATGAATGGGTAGGACAAAAAGGATAGTGAGGTGAAGGGGAAGTTTCGATATGAACACCTTCTTTGATCGAAGAAAATTCTAGATCCAAACTAAAATCTTCATGAGGAACCACAAGATCATATGATGTGCTTGGGCATTCTTCACGACAAAAAGAAATAGAATTATCATCATTGGAATGATCACTGCCCAAGCCTAGGGGTTGATTGGAAGGATTAATTGTACTAGATTTTCCACCGATATTAAAAGGTTGAGAATCGTTTAATAATGGAAACTCATTATTTTTACATGAAATATTTCGAAACATAGAGGAAAAATTGATAATGTCCTCACCTTTCTGCTGATTTTCCTGCATAACGTGACTGCCTTGTACCTGGTCACAATTTTGAGCCAGTAGCTTGAGAACCAAGAGAATGTGAAAAATTGGCTGGTGAAGCAAATTAACCAAGCGAGTCATGGTACAAAGAGTCATGATGTGAATAAGATAGAGGATAACAAAAATCTATATCGACCTTGATATTAGAGTTGTGAATGGTGACATCCTCTTGTAGATTGAAGGAGTGGGTCTTCATTGTAGGCTTCTTGAACCATTCTAGAATTTCCTCCATTGAAGCGGAAGAAGAAGGAGAAGCTATTGCGCAATTATGGGGATGAAGGCAGTTTGCACAGCTCTGGAATTGTGCAGTTCAACTTCTCAGGGGAATAGTGACTACACACTATGCAGTTCTAGGTAGCAGGGTTGCATCACTGAGGGTTGAGATTGTGTAGTGCGCAGTTCATGCAGGGTCTGGTGAAAGTGAGTTTCCCAGTTGGGAGGATTTTTGAAAAAATGGCGAAGTGTGGGAGGCAGGTGAACTTGTGAGGAACTTGAAATTGTGAATGTCATCATTAATAAGAGAACAACATATTTTAAAAGATGAGGGATTATATGTTGTTTTAACATCTTTTGACCTCGACATTTACCCTCGAGGATTAGGTGTACTAGAACTGGTCCCAGAATATAGATTTGTTATTTTTCTTGAAAGGATATTTCTTGGTTTTCTTCAAAGATCTAGAAGACTGAAATAATATTTTTTATTAGGGGCCCTCATTTTGGGGCTGGGATGGTCTCTTCATTCAACATGGTTTTTAGAGTTTAATCCTCCTACCATGAAGACCTTGCCTATTCCTATTTGGATTAGACTTCCAAAATTTCCTCTTCAATGGAGTTGGCGAGAGATCCTAGAGAATGTTGGTGACTCTCTAGGTTGCTTCATAAAAGTAGATAGAAAAGATTGACAAAATATTTCTAAGTTTCATCTACATATGCATGGAAGTGGACTTCAGTGAAGGTTTACTAGATAAAATTGTCCTCAAGTGGGAGGATAAGGCATGTACCCAACCATTGGACTATGAAAACATGACTTTTAGGTGTAGAAATTGCCAACACCTTGGGCACCTTGCGAATGCATGTCCCTCTTCAAAAGGGGCGTTTTGTAATGAAGATTTGAAGAGAAGCTAGTGTGGATGGAGAGATTTGAAGGTAGCATCAGATATAGAGATTTTTGCAAGTCAAAAGAAGAACAACTCCCAACAAAAAAATACCTCTCCTAATAGCTAAGCCTCTCAAATTACAATGCAACCCTAGTAGCATTGGTTCACCCCTAACTAGAGGAAAGTATTTTGGCAAAGGAGAATGAGAAAACTTTAGCCATAATTGCACCTGTAATTAGCAGGCCTAAATGCAACCATAAGTTTGATTATTCAAATAATGAGAAAAAGCTATCAAATTTGGCTGATCTAGTTGCTATAATACTTTCTCAAAAATATTAAAAAACAACATTATCTTTAGTTGTAATAGATTGCTCACTAAAATAAATAGATGTTTTCAAGAAAAAAAAAAACTCATAAATCATCCTAACGTTTGAAACCAGAAATATAATAAATATACTTTGATGTATCTGATTTCATGATACAACTTGTTCCTTTAAATTAATAAAATTCAATTTTAGAAAACACAATTAATAAATAAGTATATTTTTATATTATTTTATTAATTTAAAGATAAAATATTATAATTTCATAATGTATCAATGAAATAAAAAATAACAATCAAATAACAATACTATTAGAAAACGAAACCCATTTCATCAAGATATGGGTTTTCATCTTACTCTGATTGTTATTGTTTTTATTTCTAGTGGTTTGTTTTGTTTATATTTTTAAGTTAAATTTGTTTAAAATTTTATAAAGTTGCGTTAGAATTATAAATTTGAGTTTTAAATTTTAAAATATTTTATTTTTTAAAAATATTTAATTAATTGATTAATTTAAAATAAAAATAATTTTTAAATAATTAAAAATTATACTTATTTTAAATAATTAAAAATCAAAATTTTATCGCAAATTGTTTTATTAGATTCTAACCCAAACATCCTTTAAAATTACAATAATTATACCAAGCCTTTTAATATCTTAAAATCATCTGTACAAAATGGAAATTACAATAATTATACCGGGCCTTTTAATATCTTAAAATCATCTATACAAAATCGAAATAACTCCAAAGTTTTAATATTGTCCGTACAAAATCGAAATTTCTTAGTCATATACGAGAAAATGAATTAGGAAACGTTGTTTCTATGTGTAAGGTTGTGGCTGTAATAAGGGAATAATTACAAAGAAAACGTTGTTTTATATATAAGTTGGTGGTTGTGAGCAGGGAAAAATACAATAAAAGCTCCCTTCATATATGCAATCATGAGCGAATTAAGACACAGTATAGCGGCACGGAATTGTTGTTAAGTTGAAGGAAGTGGGATCCTACTCACAGGTATGGCTGTAAGGGGCGTTTCCATTTCACATGATAGTTTAAGCTTCTCTGTCAAGTCCACCGGATGGTTAGGAGAAGACACCCATGCGAAATGATGAAACAGTTTAGCAACCCATAGATGAATGGTCCGGAGACCCAGAGCCTTGCCCGGGCACATGTGACAACCGACACCAAAAGGTGCAAGCCACAAGTCGTTTCCTCGGACATCCACATGTTGTCTGCCTTCCGATGGGAGAAACCTCTGTGGGCGTAATTGATGGGGACGTTCCGAGATCTCCGGATCGTGGGTAATGGACCACATGTTCACCATCACCGTCGTCACTGCCATACTCTTGTTCATTAAAGAACACTTATTGTAGCAGAGATCCATATCAAACAGTTAATGTGGTTGGTGGTCAGTTATGACCCCTCCACGCATAGAATAGCAGATATTTTTGTAATCAACCTCCATATATACCCAAAAACAAAATGTAATGAGGGTTGATGGATGTTATTTTGATGTAAGGTTCAACTTCTGGAGGCTGTAACTACTGTGATACTTGCAGCGTCTGGTCTTCATTTTCAGCTAATGCAAGCTTCTTTTGTTGTTAATTGCTCATTTTTCACTTCTTCTTTGTTCCAGGTTGTGCCTGTTATGCATTTTTCATGTGCTCTTGATGTTTAGCATTAGAGGGGCTGTCATCCCACCTTTGTGTTAGGATCTAGTATGTATCATTGAATGTGTATGCAGGTTTCTATTATTTTAATGCCAGAGAGCTGTCATCCTGTCTGTGCATTAGGAAATAGATTTACATACCTTTTAATTGGTTGCCACCGGCCATCACAAGGTCCTGTGCATCTGCTGGTGTGGTCAGTATTCTCCATCTTCACCTGTTCCTCAAACTTTGAGTAATTTGTGGTCTAAAGCCTTGTAGTCTGGGGGTGTTCACCCATGTCTAGGGTTAATCATAGTAGAAGTGGTTATCTGGCTTGAATATGCATCATTCTTTCCATTTATCCACCATTTTCCAACATTTTTGTTGAGTTTGTAATGTTCCTGAGCATCTCTGATATACAACCTAGGAGAGTTTCTTGGGGTGATAACATTAATTGACGCCATTTCCGGGGAGAGGAGATTGAAGCTTAGCTTCCCTGGGAGAATGACACAGTTCCATATTTTGATGATAGACAAGGTCTGGGCACATTTCTAGTTGTAATCATCTATCTGGCGACTCCACTGGAGAAAGACCAACATTTGGCGACTTCACATTGAAGTTCTAGCTCAGTTTGTAAGACATACTCAAAGAAATCCTCAGAAATCACTAGCTGAACCAGTGCCTGACCCTGAGAGGATTGTCAAATCAAAGAAAGCATCATAGAAAGGGGCATCAAGATCAGGTAAGCCTAAGAAATCTCATGCATCTCTGAAAGATAAATTTATAGTTGAAGATATACAGTTTGAAGATTTAGAGCCCAGCACTATTAATAAAGAAATTCCTTCAGAGATTAATATAGCCCCTTGTCCATCTAGTTCCCCTTTGAATCTCAGTCCAAAAAAAGCTTCCCATACATTCCAAAACATCCCTTTTTCTCTGTCATCCATTTCATACTGATCAATCTACCAATTTTCTTCCACATATCCCAATCATGGTAGGCCAGCAAGCACCCATGAAGATAGAAAGAATTGTTGCTGCTAAATATGGACCTTTGGTCTTGCCCGTTCCTTTAAATCCCATGCCTGTGGGAGAATATCAGAAGTATATGCCCAAGTTCATTGGCACAGAGGGAGCAATAGCTGAAGAACACCTTGAGGCCTTTTACAGTTATGCTGATAACTTAGATATAAGTGAAAATGATGTGTGGATGATAGTTTTTGTCCAGAGCCTTGATGGAGAGGCCAGGAAGTGGTTCATAGAATTACCCCAGAGATCTATAACAGATATTGAAGCCTTAGATGATGCATTTTTGAAGAATTAGGGAGATAAAAAAGATTTGTTGTATTACCATATTGAGTTTGGTAACCTGAAGAGGGAAAATGGGGAATCATTGCCTGATTTTAATAAAAGATTTAATCGTATGTATAGTAAGATACCAGCTGAGGTAAAGCCTACCCCCACCTCTGCCAAGCTCACTTATGCCAATGCTTTTGAGTCTGATTTCTGCCTGTTATTGAGAGAAAGAAGATGTGCCACTCTAGCTGATATGCAAGATGCAGCACTAGAGGTGGAATCCAATATCATGGCTGTAGAAAAGCTCAAAGGTCAAGCTGATAGAAGGAGGCAGAGAGGTCAAGCTTCTACCTCCTCTGCATCATCTTTAGAGCCTAAATTAGATAAAATGACCAAGATGATAGAGTCATTGGCTGCTGAAATATCTATGCTGAAGGTTGAGCAGAATTCAGGAAGAACAAGGCAGCAAAACACATTTTCTCCAAGAAACCCAAATCCATTCAGAAGAGCAAATGAGCAGTTACAAATTATTCAGAGGGATAAAGAACCAAATGAAGAACAGAAAGTCAAAGCTCCTTTCCAAAATGTAGTCATGGAGGAGGAACAATTTGAAGATGAGGATGAAATTCACTGCATGGAAGATAAAGGCAGCGCTGCATTTTTACGTTGGCTGCTTATGAATAATCTTTGCTGCAGGAACAAGACAGTCAAGAGTGGGACAGAGAGGTTGTTCTACAAACTGAGGAGAAGCGAAGATACAATCTAAGGTCAAATGCAAAAAATGTCAAAGAGAATCCTACCCAAAGAGCTGTTGTCCAAACAGAGTCACAGAATATCAAACAGAGAAGGCCAGCAACTGACCCAGTCATTCTCAAAGCTCCAGTTCAAGAGGTAAAAGGTTCTGATAAGTTATCTTCTTCTTTCAGATTTGAGTCAGAAGTTCAGAAATTGAAAATATCTGTGCCCCTAATAGAATTGGTGAAGAGTGAAGTATTTAGAAAGCCTATCCTTGAAGCTCTTGAGCTAGAAACCACACAAACCTCCACTGACTCTGTCAATTTGCAAGATGACAAGCCTACCATTGTGCTTAGCCCCATGATTGAACCTGCTGATAATAATTCTCCATCTTTTTATGTCTCCTTGACCATTCATGACAAAATCCTCCACAACTGCCTGCTAGATACAGAGGCCAGCCACAATTTGATGCCTAAAGCTGTCATGGAAGAGTTAGGCCTTGACATCACCAGACCATATCATGATTTGTTTTCTTTTGATTCAAGAAAGGTGAAATGTCTGGGATTGATCAAAGATTTAGCCATTACCCTAACTCAACTACCCATGAAGAGTATGATGATAGATATTGTGGTAGCAGATGTCCCTCCTAAGTTTGGCATGCTACTGTCCAGAGGGTGGATTAATAGACTAGGTGGGACATTACAGAATGATCTATCTTATGATACTGTCCCAGTTTTTGGAGGGGAAAGAAGGAGATTGTACAGAGAAGCACAACTGGCATACATCATCAGTGATGAGAAGAATCCTACTAATCATCCCATATATGTTGTGGACATTGAGTTTGGAGCGTGTATCCTCCAAATAGAAGAATCTCAGAAGGCCTCAATGTAGATCAGGAAACTAGTTCAGGCAGAAGAAGTGCAAGGAAGTCAGGTTTGGGAAATGTTATTTGATGGAGCATGTTCCAGGGAGACTGCAGGAGCAAGGGTGGTGCTAGTATCTCTAGAGAAAGAAAGCACACAACTATCTTTTAAGCTGGCTTTTCAAGTCACAAGAAATATAGCAAAATATGAATCTCTACTATTGGGACTTAACGTAGCAAAAGACAGAGGAATCAAGAATTTGAAAGTGTTCGGAGATGCTGATCTGATCATTCAGCAAGTAAATAAAACATTTCAGGCAAAGTACCCAAGGCTAAAAGCATACAGAGATGAAGTATGGAGACTCAAAGATTCCTTTGAAAATTTCTATATTTCATATATTCCTAGAGCCAAAAATCAGTTTGCTGATTCCCTTGCTGTGTCTGCTAGTCTGTTTATTCCTCCCATGCCTCCCATACTAGTTTATGAAGTCCAAATGAAGTATAGACAATACTTGCCTGATAATGTCCAGCATTGGAAAGTTTTTGATGATGATGATGAGATAAATAGGTTCCTTCAAGTCATTGGTGAGTTTTTTGAAATGAAAATTGACCAAGATAATGAAGCCTTATTAGAAAGCCCCAAATCCCACCTTAGAAATAAAATTGGTAAAAATAGCATTGTCCAGCTTCCCAACAATCATACTCCTAAGGGTTTAATTCCTCTAGAAAGACTGTTTGACCAGAATGATGTGCCTTACAAGGACGCCCAAAAAGAAGATCAATCTCCAGTCTGTAAGCATGATGTAGGGAGTCCAGGTCAGCCTAGATACATAAATTTGTCCACTGGTCTATCTGCTGATCAATGTTCTGAATACTGCAATTTAATGAAGCAATTTGCTGATGTGTTTGCCTGGGACTATAGTGATTTGAAAACTTATGATAAAAAGATTATTCAGCATAAAATCCCTTTAGAGAAAGACACCATTCCTTTCAAACAGAAGCTAAGACCAATAAATCCTATGCTTCTTCCTCTGATTGAAAAAGAAATAAAAAAGTTGTTGGCTGCCAAGATCATAGTCCCTCATAGATATTCCAAGTGGGTAGCCAACCTAGTAATGGTGTTGAAGAAAAGTGGAGAAATCAGACTGTGTGTTGATTTCAGAAACTTAAACAAATGCTCTAATAAAGACAACTATCCTCTACCAAAGATGGACCATTTGCTACAAAAAGTCTCAGGAGCCAAAGTGATGTCTTTCCTGGACAGATTTTCAGGGTTTAATCAGATTGTTGTGCATGTAGATGACCAAGAGAAGACTACATTTACCACTCCTTGGGGCACTTTTATGTATGCCAAGATGCCTTTTAGATTGATGAATGCTGGAGCAACCTTTCATTTATAGGAGAGAAGGATAAATTTTTTCTTATCTACCTTGATGACATAACAGTGTATTCCAGCAGCCATCAAAATCATTTGCAACATTTGAAAAAAGTGTTTCTGAAGTGCAGAAGGTTTGGGATTTCAGTCAATCCTAAAAAGTCACAAATTGCTTTAGAAGAAGGCAAGCTGTTAGGACATGTTGTTTTTGTTGCAGGTGTCCAATTTGACCCATAAAGAGTAAGAGCAATACAGACTTTATCTTTCCCAAGATCAAAGAAAGATATCCAATCCTTTTTGGGAAAAATTAATTTTGTGAGGAGGTTTATTCCAAATTTTGCAGAATTAATGAAGCATATTACCTCCATGTTGAAGAAGGGGTCAGAAATCAAATGGACTGATTCAACAAGAAATTCCTTTGAGTCCCTTAAAAAATTCATTATGGAATCTCCCACTCTAAGTAGCCCAGACTACAACAAGGAGTTCCATATATTCTCATTTGCCTCAGAAGACACCTTTACAACAGTTCTATTGCAAGCAGATGAAGAAGGCTTAGAGCATCCGGTGGCATTTTTCAGCAAAAACTTGAGGGATGTTGAGCTGAGGTATGCCATTATTGAAAAACAAGCATATGCCCTTATCAAATCCTTGAAAGCTTTTAGAGTTTATATCTTGCATTCAAAGATAATTGCATATGTACCATCTGCTGCAATAAAATATGTCTTAACACAACTTGATGTTGATGGAAGAAGGGAAAAATGGTTTGCAAAGATGATAGAATTTAATATAGAACTGAAGCCCACCAAGCTGGTCAAAGGTTAGGGTCTTGCCAAATTATTGGCTGAAGAAAATTGCAGATCATTAGATATTGATTTCATGTGCTCAATTGTAGAAAATGATCAAACGGAAAAAAGGGAAGCAGCTGAACCAGAAAGAAAGCAGTCAGTGGGCGAAAGTCTAGCTTCTTGTGATTGGTATTCTGCAATAATTAATTTCTTGTTGAACCTAGAAATCCCTTTATGATTTACTTAAAGTCAAGCCAGAACTATTAAGCTTAGGGCAGCTAAATATTGCATTAACGAAAATCTGCTCTACTGCAGGGATCCATTTGGAGTGCTTTTGAGGTGTCTGGACAAAGAACAGTCAATAGAAGTTATGCAGCAGTTGCATTCCAACATGTGTGGAGGACACCATTACTAGAAGACTATAGCCCATAAAATTCTCAGAGCTGGATATTACTGGCCCTCCTTATTTTCTAATGTATTTTCATTTGTTAAATATTGTGACAGGTGCCAAAGATTTGAAGGAAAACAGTAGTTGAAGTCCCTGCCCCTAAAACCAATACTTGCAAAAGGACCTTTTCAGCAGTGGGGATTGGATTTCATTGGAGAGATCAATCCACATTCCAATGGCCAACATAGATGGATATTAATAAACACTAATTATTTTACTAAGTGGATTGAAGCAATCCCTACTAGGAAGGCTGATCACAATGTGGTCATGAAGTTTTTGACAGAGAATATCTTCAGCAGATTTGGTTGTCCACATAAACTGGTCACAGATAATGTAGCAGCCTTCAGGGAAAAAGAATTGGTGGAAATGTGTGATTCAATGGGTATTAAACTAGTTCATTCCACCTCATATTATCCTCAAGGAAATGGTCTGGCAGAATCCTCTAATAAAACCCTGATAAGGATAATTAAGAAGCTGTTAGAGGACAATAAAAAGAATTGGGATTCTAAGCTCCAGTATGCACTGTGGGCTGACAGAGTGACCATTAAAAGATCCACAGGCAATTCTCCTTTCAAGCTGGTATATGGTGCTGACGCTGTATTCCCAATTCAGCTAACTCTCCCTGTGGTAAAATTCCTTCAAACAGAACAGAATGAGGAAGAAAACATGGAAAAGAGGATCACTGATTTAGCAGAGGTACATCAGGTTAGAGAACATCTGGTTGAAAAGGTTGCAACACATCAGAAAAAGATCAAGGATGCTTTTGACAAGAAGACACAGATAATTTTTAGGTTGGTGACTTGGTTTTGAAGTGGGATGCATTAAAGGAAAATAAAGGCAATCATGGGAAATTTTATACTTTCTAGACAGGGCCTTTCATCATTTCTCAGATTCAGGGAACAACACCTTTATACTGAAAATTATGGGAGGAGAAGCAATTTTTGGTGGCCCAGTTAATGGGCTTTTTTGAAAATCTATGTGGTTTAAGGTCTTTGGCCCTTAAAGTTGTAAATATTTTATTTTATCAGTTTATTGTAAGTAACGTAGACTCCATGCCCAATGGAACACTAGGAATTTTGGCTAATTTGTTTTCATGAGGAAGGCATTGATCTGCAGGTTCTTGAGACCTCACAGGGAGGTTCTCATCCCCAAAACGAGCCAGTGTTAGCTCTGCTATGTTCTTCGACATTTGATGGATAAAAATAGGTTGGGCAGTGCTGGTTTTGGTTGCAAAGGGCTCACAACAGTTTTTCCCTCTTCTTCTTCATTTTCCCTATAACTCCATAAAACCCCACTATCCCTATTTTACACCCACATTTGGCATAAAAGCCATGTTTCCTTAGCTCCCGGGTGTTTTTTTTATAAACATTATAAAACCCCGATAACCCATCCAAACCCTTTCACAAGCCTTTTTCATGTCATTTCATTTAAAAAATTGTGTGCTAAAGCTCGGCCGTCCGATCGTCCACCGCAAGATCTGACGGCGTTCACACCTCATGACCACACAATCTGCTTGCACGTTAATCCGTGGGGAAAGCGGTTTTCCTCTGCCACATGTCACACAAAGATTGGATCGCGCGGTCGCGTACGAATACCACCCGCCTCCGATAAGCGGTGCGGGGAAACCGCTTACCACCGTCTCGTACAATCCCCGCGCGTTATCTCCCGCGCTTGTTAGCTACCCATCAGCCGTTGGATCTGCCCACCCACGATCCAACAACCCTCATTCGTCCGCTTCCATTTTCTCCCGATAGCCACTGTAAGTCAATCTCTGCCATCTGTCTATTTCATCCAACAGCCAGTATTGCCTTCCTGTCACGCCCATGCATCCACCACGCAGTGCTGGTGCACCGACCTCTACCATGTTTCTAAAGGAAGAAGGAGGCAAGAATCTGGTACCCTATGCCATTACTCCTCAACAACTGCGTTTAAAGAGTAGCATGACCGAGAAGAAAAACGACAGACTCAAGCATATCAAAGCATTAATCAGTCATGGAGTTTTATGCATATTACACTCTACTTGCCTGAGAAGGACGGCCGAGTAGCAGAAAGATCAACTCTTGTTCATTAAAGCACACTGATTATAGCAGAGATCCATATCAAATAGTTAATGTGGTTGGTGGTCAGTTATGACCCCTCCACACATAGGATAGCAGATATTTTTGTAATCAACCTCCATATATACCCAGAAACAAAATTTAATGAGGGTTGATGGATGTTCTTTTGATGTAAGGTTCAACTTCTGGAGGTTGTAACTACTGTGATACCTGCAGTGTCTGATCTTCATTTTCAGCTAATGCAAGATTCTTTTGATGTTAACTGCTCATTTTCCACTTCTTTTTTGTTCCAGGCTATGCCTGTTATGCATTTTTCATGTGCTCTTGATGTTTAGCATTAGAGGGGTTGTCATCCCACCTCTGTGTTAGGATCTAGTATGTATCATTGAATGTGTATGCAGGTTTCTGTTATCTTAATGCCAGAGAGCTGTCATCCTGTCTGTGCATTAGGAAATAGATTTACAGACCTTTTAACTAGTTGTAGCCAACGATCATAAGATCCTGTGCATCTGCTAGTGTGGTCAGTATTCTCCATCTTCACTTGTTCCTCAAACTGTGAGTAATTGGTGGTCTAAAGCCTTGTAGTCTGGGGGTGTTCACCCATGTCTAGGGTTAAGCATAGTAGAAATGGTTATCTGGCTTGAATATGCATCATTCTTTCCATTCATCCACCATTTTCCAACATTTTTGTTGAGTTTGTAATGTTCCCGAGCATCTCTAATATACAACCTAGGAGAGTTTCTTGGGGCGATAACAGGTGGATCCCTCGCGTCTATGTCAGCTTTCATTATTGGTTGGTTTAGATGATTTCTTCTATGTGCTAGCCACATCTTGTGTACATCAGAAATATACTTCGGAATGGCTACTTCATCTCTCTTCATCCGAGTTCTTCCAAATCATTGGCCTGCGGGTTACACTTGCGTTGGTTGATTTGGGATGCCTTTATTCCTTCCTTCCAACAAATATTCTCCCATCGAATTCAACTCATTTCTCCAGGAAATAAGGTATAAAGTCTTTTTTTTTTCAATACCTTAGGGTTTGTAGTCATCAATGGCAGACTTCTTCGCTATCGACAGTGAGAATACATCAATGTATCCTAATTGGTAGACTCTTTCAAGTGTTCAACTTCAACACATTTATTCATAGTTGTTAGATTGTACCGGGGTACTTTGACACTCATTATCATTATTGGTGAGTTGTCTCATTTTTGTTAACAGTATATATCAATGTCAGGTAATCAAACGATTTCTCACATGGTCAACTTCGACTCATTTATTCCCATAGTGTAGAAATGTACCATCTACGTTTGGTGAAGACCTCAGGTTGTGTAAGTATTTTCCTTCACTTGAAAACTCCTTAAGTTTTCTACCAGTGACACCTCCCACCTTTATATGTTGCAATTCTTCACAACAACATCTTATATGTTGACACCCGAGTTTATGCAGTACCACTGTGCCACCTATATGACTTGGTACTTTCATGAGGACCAATTATGCACCATCATTGATCAAACAATATTCTAGAATCATTGATCGACTATTATTCTATATGTGATATTGAGACATAGCTCCACTGTGTTCCTTTGTGGCTATGATCAAATAATCCATTATGTATTCTACAACTCTTTTTGTTCACTTATGTATACATTCTGGATCCGCTTTATACTTGATCAATGGACATGCTTTATTACTTCTGAGCATGGGTATGCCTACCTCAGACATGTGTTTTCTTTCTGACTCCTCCCACAAGTATTCGATTAGCTGGAATCTGGTGATTTCCTCTCGGGTTCTCAGATGAATCCTCTCTCTATACTTAATATATTTAGGCCATCGAGTACCCCTTTTGAACTCATATAGTAGGGGACATCTGTTATAGCATCATTTAACACTCCTCTACACTTGATTCTCTTATATGGCCTTGGGCAATATTTTCCCATGCAGACTTGATCATATATTAAAAAACAAATATTTCAAATTCCATACACAAATCTGCCCACACTAAACCATGTACATACACAGTTCCTATAACACTATACCCGCATATACCTTTTAAAATATGAAAAAATAAAATAAAATTCTATTTTTCGGGCAGGGTTCACGGGTTTTTCTGAGATCCCACCTACAGGATCTCGTGGCATAACTGAATTAACTAATTTCAAGTGGTATATATACACCCCTTGGGTAGGCCTAAAAAACATAAGAGAAGGGATATCAACATTATACCCATTTTTCTCCTAAATCAAGTCTGATTTTCCCATGCTTCATGCACTCCCAGTCTCTATGGAAACCTTGGTTTCCTTTTTAGTTATGTTCATCATCTTTATAGATTCCCCTTTCACTTATTAGAGAGGTTGTATTTGGGGCTCAGGCTAGATGGATCTAGAGGAAGGCTTCTTCGATACTTTGGCTTGGATCAGGTTCTACCTTTCCTACACCTATTGCTATTAATCAATAAAGAAGCTCATGTCTTGTTCCTGATATGTTATTGTCTCATGAATATAATTGATATGCTTATATGTTATGATCTAACATATCTTTTATGTATTCACATTGAATTATCTATCATGTATATGCTTTTTTGAATTGACTAGGTCTATTTGTTATGGAGGAAGCATAGGGTTTGGACCCTACGGGAACATCATCAAACATAAGACCTCCAGGTGTGTTTCCAAATATACGTTTAGTAATTCATATGTTTGGCACGCTTTCTTGACTGCTCTTCGTCGATTATTTTGTTTTGCTCCGTTGAGGTTGTCAACCCTTAAGCTCTTAACCTTATGTTGTTTCAAGTCTCATGCAATTATGATTGTGGTCCTCTTCTCATTATTTCATTATTGTAAAAGGTCTCAATTTTTTGTCCCTTTCTTCTCTAGGATTATTTTCATTAAAAAGATGTGATGTTGATATTTTTTTTGTCATAAAAAGGTTCTCCTATACTTGTGGCCTTTTATAAAATCCCAATATTTATGCATCATTGCAGTTTGACCCTCACCTTATGTTTATTTAAAGGGATTCCTAACATAAAAATAAGGGTATTCTTAAAATGCCACAAAAAATATTAAATGTTATGTTTTTAACAAAAAGAGGTGTGTATAGGTGGACCATTGGGAATATTTACATTGTCGTCTAGGTGCTCTTTGCAAAGTTCATGTTATATTCAAACCTCGCCCTTGCTATATTCATCACTTATTGCCCGAAATCTTAAGGAATGTGTATAGGTGGACCATTGTGCATCTTTACATCACCATTCAAGTCCTCTTTGTCAAATTTCATGTTATATTCATCACCTTTTCCTTCCTATATTCATCACTAATTGCCAAAAATATTAGAAAGCATTGTGACTCTTGATTCAAGCTAGATCTATAGTTTTTAAAAGAAATACTATGGTGCCTTTAGTTCTTTTTTACATTACAAAGTTTCTTTCACATTCACACACCAAGAGTGACCCATGTCATAGGTCCCAAATCCCTCCACTACATATGTGTTCTTGTCATCAAATTAGGTGAGTCATAAGAATAATATATGTGGACCATGCTCTTTTTGCACCATCGATGTGGGATAAATGATATAAAATAGTTCTTTTCATTTAAAAAAAATAATTTACAACTAATCCCTACCCAGGGTTTGTATGGCTATTGAAGCCACATCACTCAAGGCCCACAACCACCAACAGTGGCCATGTATTATGAAGTTATGATGGAAACAATAATTTAATATATACATAGTGACTCATCTAGTCACATTCCATGTGGGATTTTGGATTTTAATTTTATTTAAAATAAAAAGAGCTAATTATGTAGAGGTTATACCTTGCCAACCAACAATAATACAAATGACATAATTCAATTGAAATCTAACTTCCTTTCCATTAAATTCTTGCAAGCATCTAGATGGGTTCTGGTGAAGATGAAATGTATTATGGATTTGAATAGTACATGATGACAAAATATAGGCCTTTGAGTTGGACCATGACGATAAACAAGATCAATGGAAAGGTTATTTTCAAATGACATATGGTCATGTGATACATAGAATATGAAGCCAAAATTGATGAGAATTGAGTAGGATACCAGGAGATTACGCCTGTAGACAACCTTTTACTCCCTCTCTACTTCTCCCACATAGGGGTTGAAGAAAATTAAAGCATGAAAGTAATGCTAGGACAAAGAGGCCAATAACGATCGATATTATATTTATTATGGAACTTTGGATGCACATTTTGATTGGCATTGATTTCCAATGATATACGTATGGTTGTAAAAACATATATTGTCCATGATTAATTTCATTACATCAATACATCATGAGTGCAAACATAGAGAAATAGATGATGACATTGAATCCATGGTTGTGGTACATCCTTCAAATAAGCATGCCTTTTATTTTGGTAAACTCACGATGGAGGATGAATGTTCCAATTGTTTTTAACTTTGGCATTGGTTCTTGGAAGACAACCTTAGAAAATAATATAATACTTTCCACTTCAGAGTAGTGTTAGATAGCACTTTGTAGACTACTTCACTGCATAATACAATTATGTTAAAGATGGCGACACCTCTTTCAGTTTAAAAGCAAGAGTACACCAGAACACCAGGAAAATTAAAAACCAAGAAACTTCATGATAAAGAAACTGAGATCATAGAGACATGGGTCGCAAATAAAAAAATAGCGAACATATGGTGATTAATTATTAAATGCTTACAATATCTATGACACAAAGCTTCCCATTGGAAGTGAATGACAACACATATGGACTGGTAAAGATAAAATAGAATGTGGTATTCCTACTACGTTAAAGGGGAAGATGATTAACCTAAGTTTATTAAAACATATAAATTTTGGCTCATTGCTTAGCATTCCATGCGATGAATTCGTTACACGGAGTGGCTTCCCACTTGTTAATAAGGGAAAAGGGAGAATGTACTCCATATATATATATATATATATATATATATATATATATATATATATATATATATATATATATATATATATATATATATATATATACATACATACTTCATTCAATAAGTGCATGGAACAAACACATATGTATCAAATAATCAAGTTTTAAAGAAATTTTGATCAAGGCAGAGCAGTTTCCCAAAGAGTTCAACAAATGCAATTGTTTGATATTCATCCGACGATAATTTAACAATGATTGAGACCACCAGTCTTCTTGAGGAGATCTATAAAATGAAGCATTCTGCTAAAAACAAGGGATTCCTTCTTAACACACCTAGATGTTGCCCATCAGTGAGTGAGGGTGACCAATAGTAAGGATTTCTTTGTTCAATTCCTAATTTCCCTCCTCGTACAATTAACTTCTATTTATGTGATGCAATTTCTAGGTTTACAGGACGTCTCTTTTGAGTGCCTCCTAGAAAGTGATTGCATAGCTCCACCAATTTATAGTCAGGAGAAGGAAAGAATGTTCTTGCATTTGTTTCATTGTTTTACCACTTAAATTGGTACAGAGTTCATGATTATTATGTAGGATCAAAATCTTGTTGGTCACTCTCAACTAGTTCTTGCATTTGTTTCATTGTTTTACCACTTAAATTTTTACAGAGTTCATGATTATTATGTACAATCAAAATCAAGAATGTTCTTGCGTTTGTTTCATTGTTTTACCACTTAAATTTTTACAGAGTTCATGATTATTATGTAGGATCAAAATCTTGTTGGTCACTCTCAACTAGTTCTTGCATTTGTTTCATTGTTTTACCACTTAAATTGGTGCAGAGTTCATGATTATTATGTACGATCAAATCAAGAATGTTCTTGCATTTGTTTCATTGTTTTACCACTTAAATTGGTACAGAGTTCATGATTATTATGTAGGATCAAAATCTTGTTGGTCACTGTCAACTAGTTTAAAACTGTGTAACACCTTCCACTTCTTCACATATTTCACCCTAAATAAATGTACTTGAGAATGTAATAAAATAAATAACTTTCCTTGCTAATCAATTTACTCTTTTATGGTCTTTGGCAACTGGGCTAATGCTCTCTTATTAATTTCCAGACTTTACCTTCGTATAAATGTTTTAATTTATTTTCAATAGTTGTAAAATTTTAATTTTATGTGTTTTCTTTGCTTTTATGTAAATTATGCTCTTTTTACCATGTTTTACTATTTCTCACAGTAACCCTAATTTCTATAAATAATGTTTACTAATCTCCTAACTTTTAGTTTGTTTAAAATTTACTTTAGTTAGTCGTCTTTTGATTTTTTATGTTTTCTATCTTGTTTCATTTATGTATGTATTTTATTTATGTTCAATTTTAATGGTTTCTTTTCATTTGGTACTTATCCCTTTTAACATTTAGATGTTGTATAAAATAAATCTTAATCATTAGATAACTAAATCATACATTTCACATAATGAATAAAGGTTTCATTTTTATAAGATAAATACATATATAACAATTTAACTATATGATTAAAGAGTTAATTACATAAGTTTTGTGTAGTTTAATGGTAAAGTTAAAAGTCCTGCAACTTGGTTGTCATAGTTTCAGTTCCCACTAAGTTCATTTTGTTTAACTAGAATTACATAATAAAGGGGTTAATAGTGCTCTTTAACAATTATATTTAATTGTTGTATAGATAAGTATTATACACTTCACTTCTTTATTTATGGACTTAATGTTTGACATTAATAAGAGTGTTGTTGTTTGTTTGCTTTCTCATGCATAAAGGCATTATAGTCATTTTTCTTCTTTAATTTATAAGTTTTTTATAGCTGAGTCACTACAATAATCTAAGGTCCAAACCTTAGCGAATTGATTGATTTTCTACCTTTTATACAATTTTTTGTTTAGGGTTAGGATTTTTCTTAATTTTCTTTTCTTTTGACCATGAGGGTTGCTAGTTGCAGGATTCTTCCTCGCCAACTATAACTCCTTGAAAATTAAGTAGATTGAGTTGTGCTACTATTAGCAAGGACTCAATTCTGACTTTAGGAGCTATTGATGGTGTTGGAAACCCATCAAACAAGGGGATATCCATGATATGAAGTCCCAATTAGACCTCACACCATTTGGTATAGGAGTCCCATCCATTATAAAGGCCCAATTGCCAAATACTCAAAGATCTTCCTTGGCTCTAGCTGTCAGCACGAGAGAGTGATGCAATGGTATCTTCGAACAATAAGGTAAGTTTTCCTGGTGATAATGCAACACAACTGTGTCAAGGTTCTCTTACTGCAAAAGGGGGGAGAAAATCAGGACTCTAAGTGAGAGGTAATAGTACCACCTAGGAAGAGACACACACGAACCGGGAAGGTTTGGCCAGCATCCAGATGAATAGTCCATAATGGATGAGGCAATCATTAAAACCAAAGTACAGGGAAAGATCCATCAACCATCCAATGAAATAGTCCACAATGGATGTGACAATCATTTGAACCAATGAGCGAGAAATGTCTGTCTAGTATCCTGTGGAGTAGTCCACAAGGATGAGAAAACAGTGATAACCAATACATCACATTCCCAGTAAGGTGCTAAAACAACCAAAATAGTTCAACTGTCTTAGTACATGTGAAACAAACATGAATTACAAATGCTCAAAGAATAGTCTTACAAACATCCACAAGTCATGCATGGAAACGTGTTGGCCTGACCAGGGTGCTATATTAAGAAAAAGTTCCAAGAAACATATTTAAATCATACATCACTAGCCTCAGTAGTGGGACATTGAAGCCACTCCTCACTCCTCGAAGAGCTTACTGAAACTCTCTATGATTTGTGGGAGGAGCCAAGGTGAAAAGTTCTTTTCTCGTACAATGAGGGGTTATTTATAAACAAGGGGTGATGCTTGACCCTTGTGACTCTTCGACTACCCACATGATTGGTCAACATCCTATGAATTTTCAACTGACACAACTTTTCATATTCATGCATGTCCATTGGACTTCCACTTTACATTACATTCGATTTACAATAGACATGGCCCATAATAGTGATGTGGCCTTTGACAACTCATGACACGACTTGACATGATACTGCTGACATGGACTATCTTGCTAAGGTGGAAATGTCAAGTCGTTGTTGCTACTGAGAGATGGATGTGTTCTTGGATGTGCTTTCTCTTCTCCTCTGCATAGCTTGATGATGCGAGGTATTAAATGATCTTTAGTCTTTAGAGGTGGTTGAATGCATGTGTTCCCTTTGCTTGTGCTTGACAAGCTTCTTTTTCCATCCAATTGTAAGTGAGTATTCTAGAATGTTCGCTCCTCCTTCTTCTTCATCATCTCTTCATGATCTAGCAATGTACCTATTCCTGCAATTCACTCATGACAGGATGACATCAAATCCAAAAAATCCCTAGTCTAAGATGATGCACTGTTATCCATGGACTGAGTCGAGGACATGTGATAGGATGGGAAAGAGGGCCTAGTAATTATGCATTTGTTATGAAACTAGCTCAAGAAAAGATAGAAAAGATAGATCAACGCCTTAGAATTCAGCCTCTTCGAGGGGGCAACCTCCTTTACATTACATAAATGAACAATTCTTGGATGATACAAATGAAAAGACCTCCTTTCTATATATAGGAGTCTAAGGGGTCATAACATAATCATAGCCGACATAACAATAATAATGTAAGGGCACAATAATAACAATAGTGGGCTTCTATGGGGCACAATAGTAACAATATGGGCACTACATGGGTACATCAATATAATAAGTGGGTTGTACTAATAACCATAAGGGGTTACACTAGTAGTATAGGGGCCTAACATGCCCCTCTCCTTCAAAAAGCGTTGTCCTCAACGCTTGAGTAGTTCTTGATGCTTCTGTATAAAATTCTTGTCCTCCCTTGTGGAATCTTCAGCGGGTAAGTTCTTCCACTTGATGAGAAACTCTGAAATTGATCGATTTCGTAGCTATCGGGTTCTTGTTTCTGTGACTTCTCCAGGTTCCAATATGATTTTTCCTTCCTCTTCAATTTCTAGCAATATTGTTTGAATTGGGATCTTTTGCAACTTTTGAATAAGTGGCCATACTTCTTCGTCCTTCTTCCATTCATCCCTTGCTTCATTTATCCAATCTGGTTGGATAATAGAAATAGCACAAAACAATGCTTCCACATCCTCATCCTTGAAGAGTCTTCCCATTCAGTGAGGTCGCCATTTTTTAAGTGCATGTAGTATTGCCAACATTTCCTTCTCATAAATAGCTTGCTTGAGATGTAGCAATAAAAATACCCAATCACCTACATCAAAATTTTTTTCACTACAATGTTGATCTACCTGTTGCTTCATTTGATTTTGCACCAAAGTGGTGTTATCCTTTAAAAGTTGGAGAACTTCTTGTTGATGCTCGATGTGATCTTTCACTGCTTGAACCTTTTTCTTCTTGATATGTCCTTCTATCTCTAGAGTTTGAGGAGTGGCAATTTATTCCAATCCTTTACAAGATATGGTCGGATTCATTTCTTGATGCTTGATGTGATCTTTCACTTCTTGAACATTTTTCTTCTTGATATGTCCTTCTATCTTGATAGTTTTAGGAGTGGTCATTTCGACCAATGAATTACAAGATATGGTTGGATTCATTTCTTCTTTCTCGATGTGATCTTTCACTTCTTGCACCTTTTTCTTCTTGATATGTCCTTCTATCTTGAGAGTTTGAGGAGTGGTAATTCTTGCCACTACTTTACAAGATATGGTCTGATTCATTTCTTCTTTCCCTGGGTGGGGTCCTGGCGTAGATCCTATTCTTTTGATATTTTTTGATCCTTTTCTTCCTCCTCTTCATATTCTATGTAAAATAATTTCTTCTCAGCACACTTATGACCTTTAGTGCATTTTCTATCACAATTATAACAAAGCCCTTTTTCTCTTTTTTCTTCCAATTGTTGTGGTGTAACCCTTGTAGGTTATGGAAGGCTAGGAGAAACAACACTTCCATCTTTAGAGTTGTGAGGGGTATGCTTCCTGGTTTCCATAATTTTTCTTTCCACTATGTCACAAAGCCCTTTTACTCTTTCCAATTGTTGTGGTGTTGCTCTTTGTATCCTCATAATGTGCTATCATTTCCTCCGTGAAAATTGACCACGTAAAAAGTCGTTTTCGAGAACAAAGCCCTTCATAACATAAAAATTGATCAGGTTCTAAATATGAATATGCAATACATACCTTTTGTAATAGTGGTACACCTTGTAGATCAAAATATTGCTCCATCTAAAGTATCCAATTTACCGGTCCTTGCCATCAAACTTCCTCATCTTGCTTTTTCTTGATTTTAGGAGCTCGATCTTGAAACGACTGTAACTCTGTACTTTCAGATCTTTAAGTTCTAAAATGTGACTTGTAGTAGCCCTCTGTGTCCTCTTTCCAATTCCACCAGTCTGATCCAAATTGGATTCTCCAAGAAAGAGTTATGTGAAGTCTCCCACAGTGACTTGATTATAGACTAGTTCAGTAGAGCGAACTTGTACGACGTGCCACGAGTCACTGTTTCGACCTTTGGATTTGAAAAATGCATACAAGAAACTACAGTCCGTCCTCTTTTTGTACCTTCTTACGACATTTCAATCCGATCCCCAGAGAGAAAGTTGTGACGATTTTCCCTAGGTCACCTGTTTGGAATGTAATTCAGGAGTCTGCAAAAAGACCAACTTCCTCAGATCATATCTCCACAAATATATCGTGAAAAGCTCTAAAATTCGAACCCGAGGTTTAGCACGATTTCTTCTCAAATGGGTTTTTCTTGCAACTTCTGAAACATAGTAGAAAAAAGGTTATATCGAAAATTCCACGATAACCTGTTTGGAGCAACGAAACACTAGAATCCAAAGCTCTGATACCAAATGTTATGAAACCAGCTCAAGAAAAGATAGAAAAGATAGATCAACGCCTTAGAATTCAGCCTCTTCGAGGGGGAAACCTCCTTTAAATTACATAAATGAACAATTCTTGGATGATACAAATGAAAAGACCTCCTTTCTATATATAGGAGTCTAAGGGGTCATAACATAATCATAGCCGACATAACAATAATAATGTAAGGGCACAATAATAACAATAGTGGTTTCTATGGAGCACAATAGTAACAATATGGGCACTACATGGGTACATCAATATAATAAGTGGGTTGTACTAATAACCATAAGGGGTTACACTAGTAGTATAGGGGCCTAACAGCATTACGCAATTCCAGTTGATAGGGAGGGAGATTGGTCACTAAGATTGCGTAGAGCGCAACTGAGGCTTGGCTGAGGAACTCCTAAGCACAGCCTTCATTGTCAGGGAAAATTGCGCAGAGGCCATTAGGAGACAATATTGCAGAGTTGAGACCATTAGTGGATGTTGCAAGATGGGGCCCTAGGAGGAAGGTCTATGTAGTTTTTAGAGGCAAGGCAGGACTAGGCAGCAAAGGGGCCTAGGAGGATAGATCTGCGCAGTTCTCAAGGTTAGTGAGTCCCGACTAAGGGAGGACATTCCAGAGACACTTTCACGTAGTTATGGGAGGCAAAGCAGGCTTGGTTCTTTTCATATTGTAGGGTCAGGAGGAGGAAGCTTGATGATTGATCTTAAGAAATGCGCAGTTTAGGTCAGGCTAGGAGAATCTACATCACAATTCTGGGGATGAAGGCAGACTGCTCATCTCTAGAATTTCATAGTGCAACTTCCCTGGGGGATAGCGACTGCACACTGCACAGTTCCACACAATAGGGCTACATCACTAAGGGCTGAGACTGCACAATACATAGTTTATTCGAGGTTTGGTGAAAGTGAGTTTCCGAGTCGAGAGGATTTTTAGAAAAATGGCTAAGTGTGGGAGGCAGGTGAACTTGTGAGGAACTTGAAATTGTGATCACACACTTAGCATAATTCATCGAAACAACAAGACAAAGTATTACCCTCTGTAAGACTATCCTAATATAAAAAGAAACAAGTGCGACACTTGAGATAGACTTAGGACGATCGTGACGACACTTGTGCGACAATGCTTAAAACTTTGTGTATGAGTGCGACAGGTGTTTACATGGCTAGGAAAACTTCTATACACAAAGACCAACCTTCGGGGTCATCCAAAAGGCTTGCAAACGTGCCATGACAACAAAACATGCCAAAAGATGATAATTGATCCAATAAGTGAGAGGGAGTAAGACACTTAGACGAAACGCATGGAATGAATTTTAGTGCTTGCAACCATGCATGTCATTGAAGACATAATGATATGAAAATAATAAATGGTCTTTCAAGCTACACTAAGAGGTGTATTTTAAAATATGGAATTTGTTTTCCATACCTACCCTCCAAAGGGTTATGCATGAGATGGAGTTTTCATGTGGTCCCGATGTTCTATCATACCTTGGGTTCCTTGGTCTCTTTATATTTTATCCTCAACTCCTTGAGATTCATATATCATGTCATCCATCTCCGTGGCCACTGGGAGATAAAATTGTGCAGTTTAAGAGGGCAGTGGTTGCTGTGGGATGAGGCCCTGGGAGGACACATCTGCGTAGTTTTAGGATGCAAGGTAGATTGGGCAGCTGAGATGCCTGAGGGACAAAAATGCATAGTTTCTGGAGAAGGTGGATCCCAGTTGAGGGAAGGAAACTGGAGGAAACCACTGCGCAGTTTTGGTTGCCAAGGGAGGCTAGGCTTTCTGCGCATTATGTAGTTCTAGTAGGCAAGGGAAAATTTTGAGGGTTCCAGATGCAAAGTGTGCAATTCAGGAAAGTTAGATGAGGCTAGGTTGCTAGGGAAACTCTTGAATTTGGCTAAGTCTGGGATCAGTGGAACCAATATGAAGAGTGATAGAACTTGACTATGATCACACACTTTAACACTTAATGATACAACATAGACCATTCATAACATATAAAAACATACTTCTCTTAATTCAACAACCTTCGTGGAAGTTTACGACAAGTGTGGCTCTGATGATAGACTTTGGGAGGATAAAGGTTACACTTATTCAAGAGTGAAAAACATGTCTATGTGATGAGAACAACCCATTCTCACAACTATTTCCCCTTGAAGCAAAACAAACTTCCCTTTGTATGACAACCGATAATCCCCATGCCCAAACATGACACATATTATATAAAGATAAAAGGGTGAACGACTCTTAAGATTGAAGAAGGGAACTTGAGATAATCAACTTACCAATAAGTCACTAAGGAATAATCGATCACAGGATCCACAGTAGGCTCAAAAATTCAAGTATAGACCAAAATTTTGGAGGGTTTGCAGCCGCTACAACACTTGGTGACACACTCGTTGAATTTTAGTTTCTCTGTCTTGGTTCGTTTTTAGTGCAGGGCCTTGGTCCTTTAGGGAGTATTGATTCATCATGTAGATTACTTTGGATTCCCTACTTACCCCATGGGTAGACATGGTCCCGTTTGTACCTTCTCAGTTGAACACAACATAAGATTCAACCAGATCACAATGTTTCGAATTGGGAGGGTAGTTTATCTCACGAGCTTAAGAGTTTCAAAGTATAGTTTTTCATCTCTAGTGTTGCTCTATTGACAGTAGGCCTAGACAGTATCCTGACGGAGTCACGCAAGAACATAGACATTGCTCCACTACCAGTGAGCCTGGACAATACCCCGGTGGAGTTGCTCGATTTACCTCTCTGCGCATGAAGCCTTTCTCTTCTTTCACCTTCATTTATTTATTAAAGAGAACTATGCATGGACACTTATCTATTTTGGGGTGGAAGAGGGATCCTGACATATTGAGAGCAGGAGAGGTTGTTCCTTCAGAGAAGAATATAAAGAACTCTGATTTAGGTTTTCTCATTTAGATTTTTCCCTTCTCCATTTCTACTAGTTGGATAAGCTTGAAAACACCAAAGCAGAAAACTGAGTATAGGCATGATGTTCCCAGAGTGGGCACAAGTCCATGGTTGGACCTATTAGCCCTGCTACATATCTTTGATTTCTAAAGGCCGGAAGTGAGCTTGGTCCATGGTCATACCCAAAAGAGACTCATAACGGTCACTTTCTCTTTCCCTCGCACCACTCATTTTCCTTTCATCGGTCCTATCACAAATCACATCCATGTGTGTATCAAGGTTGTGCCCCTCGGCTTCTGCCGACGCGATATTGCGATGCGATCTATACGCAAATACCCAAAAAATACCAAAAAACTCGATCTGATGACTTCTGTTTCGCCCGATCACTCCTCCGTCATCAATTGCCACGCCTGATTCAACGGCTCCCCGTCACGTCCAATGGAAAATCTGTGTGATTGCTTCGCCGCTGTCCGATCATCTCTGCCGCGATTGGATGGAATCCGCTCTCCCCGCACCCACGAATTAATGTCGCATTAATGCCCAATGGAGGGTGGTTTTCCTCTCTCATCACTGCCATGCATCGCGCGCTGAATGGGATTGCACACCGCACCCTTTTACCACCTAACGCCAAACTCTGGTGTGATCAATACCGCCTCCCATCCGCCCGTGCCTACCAACTTTCGTATGCTTCTGCCGCCCGACAACCATTGGATCTGCTCGGCCGAGATCCAACGGACCCCAATCATTCTGCTTCTGCCTCCTCTGATATCCCTATGGACTTGTCCCCACCGTCTATCCCCTTAATCCGATGGCCAGTCTCGCTCCTCCAACCTACTATTTCACCCACTGCACAGTCCACATGCCTTAACCGTTCCATGCTCCCGGAAGGATGAAGGTGACCAATTTTTAGAACCAGGTGCACTTCCTCCTCAACAACCACATTCAACAGACAGTATGGCCGAGAAGGAAAAAGACAAAGCATGAATAGGAAAACACATTTAATAGTTATGGGGCTTCATCCCATACGACACTCCAGCCACCTGAGAAGATATCAGAGCACCCGAGAAGATCAAATTCATCCACTACAACAAGCAATCGCACTCAGACTCCATCAGGTAGTTAAAGCGGTTGGTGGTTAATTATGACCCCTCCATACTTAGAATGGTCAAGTGCCTTTGTAATGAAACTCTATATATACCCAGAAACAAGATGTAATCAGGGTTGATGGTTGTTGTTTTGATGTAGGGTTCAACTTCTGGAGACTTTAACTACTTTGATACTTGCAGCGTGTCGTCTTCATTTTCAGCTAATACAAGCTTCTTTTGCTGTCAATTGTTCAATTTCCATTTCTATTCTGTTCTAAGCTATGCCTAATATGCAGTTTTCTTGAACTCTTGATGTTTAGCATTAGAGGAGTTGTCATCCTACCTCTGTGTTTAAATCTTGCATGTATCAGTGAATGTGTTAATCGGGTTTCTTTTCACTTATGTGACAGAGAGCTATCATCCTGTCTATACACTAGGGAATTAGATTTGCAGACCTCTTTACTGGTTGCAACCATCCATCACAAGGTTTTGTGCATCTACTGGTGTGGTCAGTATTCTCCATATTCACCCAATCTCTGAACTGTGAGTAATTGGTGGTCTGAAGCCTTGTAGTCTGGGGGTGTTCAAGCATGTCTGGAGTTAAGCATAGTAGAAGTGGTTATCTAGCTTGAACAAGCATCATTCCTTCCATTCATCGATTTCAAACATTAAGTTGAGTTTGTAATGTTCCCGAGCATCTCCGAGTGACAACATAGGAGAGTCTCTTGGGGTGATAACATTAGTTGGCGCCATTACCGGGGAGAGGAGATTGAAGCTTAGCTTCCCTAGGAGAATGACACAGATCCAACTTTGATGATAGGAAAATTTTGGACACATTTCTGGTTGTAATCATTTATCTGGTGACTCTATGGGAGAACCAACCTAGTGGTGACTCCACATTCCAGTTCTGGCTCAGTTTGTGAGGCATACCCAGAGAAATCCTCAAAAATCACCAGTTGACCCAGTGCCTGACCCTAAAAATATTGCTAAACAAAGGAAAACATCACAGAAAGGAGCATCAGGATCAGGTAAGCCTAATAAATCTTATGTATCTCTGCAAGAGAATATTATAGTTGAGAATATACTATTTGAAGATATAGAGCCTAGCATTGTTAGTGAAGAAATACCTTCAAAGAGTCATAAAGCTCCTTGCTAGTCCAAAATGTTGGTTCAATAACTGTTCACAGGTTTTTCCACAAGCAAAAAATAAATAAAGCTCCTTGTTCATTTATTTCCCTGATGATGGACTCACTAAGCTAGTCCGAAATGTTGGTTCAATAACTGTTCACAGGTTTTTCCATAAGCAAAAATAAATAAAGCTCCTTGTTCATTTAGTTCCCCTTTGGATCTCAGTCCAAAGAAAGCCTCCCATACAGTCCATCATATTCATTTATCCCTGCCATCTATTTCACTACTCCCTACCATCCAATCTACCAGTATCCTTCCACCTACCCCAGTCATGGCAGGTCAGCAAGCTCCCACAAAGATGGAAAGAATCATAGCAGCTAGGTATGGACCCTTGGTCTTGCCTGTTCCTTTGAATGCCATGCCTGCAGGAGAGTATCAGAAATACATGCCTAAGTTCACTAGTACAGAAGGAGTAACAACTAAAGAACACCTTGAATCTTTTTATAGTTATGCTAATAACCTGGATATCAGTGAGGATGATGTGTGGATGAGAGTATTTGTCCAGAGCCTTGATGGAGAGGATAGAAAGTGGTTCAGAGAATTGACCCCAGGTCTATAGCAGACATTGAAGCCTTAGATGATGTATTCTTGAAGCATTAGGGTGACAAGAAAGACCTGCTCTATTACCATACAGAGTTTGGAAACCTCAAGAGGGAGAATGGGGAATCATTGCCTGATTTTAATAAAAGATTCAATCGCATGTATAGTAAGATACCAACTGAAGTAAAGCCTACCCCCATCTCCGCCAAACTCACCTATGCCAATGTTTTTTACTCTAATTTTTGCCTACTTGTTACAGGGAAAAGTGTCTATATAGAACTGCTCTATTCCACTAGGGTGTGACAGCTGCCTTAGAAACAAACAGAGAAAAGCTACTTTTGTTTTTCCTTTATGAATTATAGATAGAGAGGAACAGAAAGACCAACCTCTGTCTTGCGCTAATCTCCTAATTTGTTTCCTCTCTTCCTTGATAGTCTTTCGCTACTTGTTCCCTTGCAGGCCCAGCTTCACAAAGTACCTGTAAGATCATAGTAGCATAGCACTATACAAAGACATGGATCTATAATCATAAACAATCTAGGATCAGATGTAAATTGACCATACAAATGTAGCAAACATCAATGACACAAGAGCATGGAGGAAAACTTGAATAGCTTTTATTGATAAACAAGAAAGAGCCAAGAGGAGTTACAACCAGTTGTTCTGACCCAGCATCAACCTCTCAGCAAGGAAGCCCCTCTTCACCTCATACAAAGCTTAGATCACCCAACAATCTAATGTTTGTCTCAAGAAACCAACAACAATTCCTTACAATATGCAAAATTCCAGCCTCTGGATCTCTGGGATGAGGGATCCATATATAGATATCTGTAATGGAGATGAGTCAGCTTATGATTTGATTAGTGTCTTCCCTCTGATAGTTCTTGCTTCCACTTGGAGATTGATGATCTCTTACTCATCCTTGGTCGAATTCAGAGAGGCAAGTGTCACAGGAGAAGTTTCTGGAAGCTTCCATTGCCTCTCCACCTTGCGGAATGACACTGCCATTTGTCATTTCTCGCCCATCGCACCCCATAGAAGGGCTTTTTGAAATGCAACGCACCCACATAGTGTATTTAGGTGAGATGTAATGCACTTGGTGAGTGGAGCAGCTGAAATGATCCTGTTTGGGTGCGTTGCATTTCAAAAAGCCCTTCTGTGGGGTGCGATGGGTGAGAAATGACAAATGGCAGTGTCATTCCGCGAGGTGGAGAGGCAATGAAAGCTTCCAAAAACTTCTCCTATGACACTTGCCTCTCTGAATTCAACCAAGGATGAGTAAGAGATCATCAATCTCCAAGTGGAAGCAAGAAGTATCGGAGGGAAGACACTAATCAAATCATAAGCTGACTCATCTCCATTACAGATATCTATATATGGATCCCTCATCCCAGAGATCCAGGAGGCTGGAATTTTGCATATTGTAAGGAATTGTTGTTGGTTTCTTGAGACAAACATTAGATTGTTGGGTGATCTAAGCTTTGTATGAGGTGAAGAGGGGCTTCCTTGCTGAGAGGTTGATGCTAGGTCAGAACAACTGGTTGTAACTCCTCTTGGCTCTTTCTTGTTTATCAATAAAAGCTATTCAAGTTTTCTTCCCAATTTTCCCCAGTCATTGCTGACCAGTACCTCTTTATTTTTGTCAAGCTTGAGGAGGATAACATATGCTTGTTCTATAATTTTCCCTTCGGGCAAACCCATCGCTATGTTTTAATGAGCCTAGCGATAGTGAAACTCGTTCTCGTCTATAGACAAGTTTGTCGCTATTAAACTTTTAACGAGTTTAAGGACAAAGATAACTCGGTCCTTTTCAATTTTAGAGAGTCTGAAAAGGAACGTAAAGGTAACTCCAAAATTCCTTTTTCGTCATCTAATCCCTTAAGTCCGAAAAAGTATAAAACGATACAGAAGGGATGAATTTTTGATACTTTTAACGAGCCGAACAAAACAAGCACTCGATCTTTTTGTGTAATAATCTCTCATGTCCAAAAAGATTAAAATTTAGAGGAGAGAGCACTTCCGGTCCCTTTAACGAGCTGGAGAGGCCAATGGCTCAGCAATCTTTTCATATTTTACGAGTCAGTTGAAAAGAGCTTAAAGGAGACTCATCTTTTGAGGAACGAGTGATAAAATGGGTAGCAACTGATTCCAGGTAAGGTTTGGAGTTTTCCAATCACGGCAGTGTTACAAGGATGGCTAGTGAAATCACTCTTCGCAGCTGTTCCTCACAATGGGTAAACAATCAAATGGAGGTGAATGATCAGCCAATGCAAAAGTGGAGGTGATGGTGCAAACACGACCAAGGCTTTAATGGCTGAAGTACTACATTCACGATGGTTATTTACCAGGGAATAGTTCATTTTTTAATGAGCTTAAACTTGGGGGGAAACATTTGCTCATGTCTTATGTTTATTTTTTAATAAGCTTGAACTATGTGCTAAAACTGCTCGATGAAATGGTCTCTTTTTTATTTTACCATAAGTAGCTTTGTTCTTTCAAAGATTATAATGTATTTTCAATTGCTTCATCAAACTGGTCAGAAATGAACAATATATGCTTAAAAAACGAGTTAGAACACTAATACTTTACTTTGAACTACGTAAAAAGTAATTGAAAAGTGTTTTTACCTCTCATTTTACCATTTCATTTGAACTTTGGTTTGTTGGAGCTTTGGAGGTGCTTTCCCCCTTTGATTTTCATCAGCTGATTTTAGGAGATTCTGTGGACAATTCTCGGCATCGTCTAGACCAGGTAGGAGCTAAACCTATGCTCTTTCATTTCATGCTTTCCATTTTACATTCTAAGCTTGATTCCTGGTTTTTTTGAGCCTCTGGGGTTTGAAAAACTTGTTCTACCTTCAGCGCACCCTCTGTGTATCGAAAGGTGCATTGGATGTTGGCCTGTCCAATGGCCATCTGACATGCAACGCACCCAGAGCACTATTGTAGGTGCGATGGGCACAGAGAAGGAATTTTATGCACAGTTTTTGATGGAAATTTTGCCTGTTTCTTACCAAAATCAGGATCTAACTCTCCTCTTGTTTGTTTTTCAGAGATCTTTGGAGTAAGATGACTATTACATGGCGAGAACGTGAGCATGAAGAAGAGGACATGCTTGCCTTTCATGATCCGGTTACAGTAAGCGCACTGCGGAACTGTGGCTTGCTGAAGTTTTTCCGCATTTCTAGCATGAGATAATAGATCAACTTACTGCAGTATTTGCTCGATGCTTGGGATCCTACCAACCAGGTGTTCCAGATCAGGGGCAAATCTATCCCCTTGACTGTAGTAGACATCTATTTCTTGACTGGCTTGTCGAGGCGGGGTGCCCCCATCTCTTTATCAGGTTCGGCCCGAGGAGGTGAATCTGTGAGAGATTATGTTCGCCGGTATTGCAGAGAAGGATCTCAGCCGAGTAAAGACGGCAAGATCATCATCCGTGATGTCACTGACAGGTCCCTTAGGACTATTCTGTTTACTTTTGGTAGAATGGCTGGTGGTGCGGCTCTTCATGTAGCCAATCGATCTTATATGCAGTATGCCTTGGAATGCCTCCAACCGAAGGTGTTCAACTGGTGCGACGCAGTACTTCTTGTGATGAAAGAACAGTTGTCCAAGGTAAAGAGCGGGAGGTTGAAGAACTTTGGGTATGGTTCTATTTTGACCGCCTTTGCCTTGGAAAAGATACCACTGATGCAGCCGCAGTATATTGCACTCGATTTACCTTCACCTACTGAACCACGTATGCAGAGATGGGTTGACCATATGTCTAGGCACGCTGGTCAGTCTCAGATTTCATTTTCTGATACCTTCTTCAGGTGGTTTGATCATCAGGAGATGGTTTATTCCAAGTATCCATATGCTGGCATGGACTTCCGGGGTGATCCAGATTTAGTACTGCCGGATGGCGAACAGTGGGGTGCCATTGGTAAATTCTTTGACCATATTCCTGTTTATCGTTTTTCATTTATAATGTCCTTGTGCTTTATTCTATCAAGACTTTAATCAAACTCATGTGTTCATGCAGATGTTGGTCCTGTTCGGCCAGTAGCACGCCTGAGAGTGCCAGCTGCCGCCCCAGCAGGAGAGGCTATTGGAAGGGCTATCCTTCGCGACCTCGATGTGGCCGAGACTCTCACAGCATTACAGGAGTAGGTTGAGGGTCTCACTCCTCGTATTCCATATGTGAGGACTGACGAGCTACCTTTGAGGTTGCAGCGGCATACTACTAGTGTGCCAAGATGATGGACTCGTCTCTTACGCATGATCGCACAGGCTGTGACTTGCTATCACGAGCATCATTAGACTAGGGTGCCCCCTAGCATTTTGAGTTTTTTGGTCATTTGACCAATTTTGTCTTGGTTACAGAACATTATGTGTAAACCATAAACAGTTATATATATTTTTGATTTTCGGAGTTTTATTTTGGTTAAGTTACATGATCCAAATGCAAACATTGATGGTATGTTTCTTTTTATACATGTTGCAAATGTCTATCTAACACATAATTTGCCAATGAGTCAGTTAATGTGTTTAAGTTTCTGGAAATATGTTGATATTGAATAAAATCAAATTGTCTTTCCAAAATCTTAACCCTTAGGAACATGCGATAAATAGCTGGATTTCGGACATAATATATACTAGTGAGTTGTAGTATGACGAGTTGTGAGTCTAGCCTGACAATTAGTCGACGTATACCATGTGTGATGGCATCAGAGAGAAGTTCTATCAACGTGCTATATTCAGCGATGTTATTTGTTGATCGAACAATACATACCCCTCTGAAACTTACTAACTCGCCGCTTGGATCAAAAATGGCCCAGGCCGCAGAAGATAGGTTCCGCGAACTATGACTCGCTCCGTCGGCATATCCAACACATGACTCCAATAGGTTTGACATATGCAACAAATGTAAAAAGTGGATTACTTGACCAAAATAAACACTTTAGCAAAAACAAAAACATAACAAAAGCATAGAGGTTACCATTACGCATAGTAACGCTTGAGGTACAACCCGTTACCAGGTTGCGCCAGTGGAATTCTATCATAATCCATTAACTCGTAGGCTCCTTTTGCTAACACATGCTTAACAATATAGGGGCCCATCCATAAAGACTTAAATTTACCTGCTCCCAATTTATCGGATTCTTGGTCATAAAGCAAGACCAAGTCACCTTCTGAGAAGACACGGGGTTTGACATTTTTGTTTAACTGTGATTTGACTCGTTTCTTATGGGCTTCGTTAGCCAAAGTGGCATCACGACGGGTTTCACCCAATTGGATTAGTTCCATGAAACGAGCTTCTTCTTCTGAAGTTCCGGGGAGGAGATCAATTGCGAGTTTGAGGGACGAGATTTCGCACTGGATTGGTAAGACTGCTTCCAGGCCGTATACCAGTTGGAAAGGTGTAAACCCAGTTGCATTCCTTACCGATGTTTAGTAAGCCCACAAAGCTGAGTACAGGATTAGGTGCCATCTTATTTTGTGAACTCCAATCATCCTTTGCAGCATGCGTTTCAGGACCTTGTTGATTGCTTCAACTTGTCCGTTGGCTTGCGGGTAATATGGAGTAGAGCTGTCGTGAGACAACCCTAGTTTGGTAGCTAATTCAACCATCATGTGATTGCGAAAATGCGATCCATGATCTGTGACTATAGCTTGTGGTACGCCGAATCTGGCGACTACATGATTGAAAAAGAAGAGGGCAGTTGTTTCAGCAGTATTATCTAATGTAGGCATCGCCTCGGCCCATTAGGTAAAATAGTCAACTGTGACTATGATATACCCATGCCCCTCGGTCGAGGTGGGGTTACATGTCATGAAATCGATGCCCCATTTGGCGAATGGCCCAACAGCAACTATTGGCTGCAGAGGTGCGGGTGGTCTTCTGGTTTTGCTATCGAAAATTTGACAAGCATGGCAACTTCTGACTGCGGTTATGCAATCTTTGAACATTGTTGGCCAGAAGTATCCTGCTCGTAAGATTTTTTGCGCTGTAGCATAACCGGATTGATGCCCCCCACACGCGCCTGAATGGCAATCATTCAGGACTTTTTCGGCCTCCTCATGGGTGAGGCACCTTCTCAAAACTGTGTCGATACCGCGACGGTAAAGTGTATCACCGATGATCATGTAGTCTTTTGCTTGGTATCGAATACATTTTTGTTCGGAGCGAGATGTATTTGGCCTATATTTTTGGGTTTGGAGATAAATGATTATATCCCCATACCACTGATTGCTTGAAGATATCAGAAACAAACTTTTGTCCACGATTGTTTGATCAGATGTTTCATCGTTGGACGACGATGGGAGATCGCATAATAATTCTGCGAAAACTAGAGCTTTCTTTGATTTGGATTTTACAAATTCTAGATCAAACTCTTGTAGAATTGCTATCCATTTTGAATATTTCCCCCCCAGCAACTGTCGCGACAATATATAAGTCATGGGGTTGCAATCTGACAGAATGGTAGTTTTTCGAAAGAGGACATAGTGTCGAAATCTCTGTATCGCTTGAACAGTCGTGAGTGCCAACTTTTCAACATAAGAATATTTGCTTTCTGTATCATTTAAGTTCTTACTTAAATAATATATAGGATGTTCAATTCCGTTGTCTTCTTGAACTAAAACCATTGCGATGGTTGTATCTGCTGCAGCCAGATACAAGTTAAAGTCCTTTTGATAATCAGGAGCATACATTAATGATGCTTTCATTAGGGATTCTTTTAAAGCATCAAAGGAAGCTTGCGAAACCTGATCCTAGACAAAGGGTAATCCCTTTTTCAAAAGACATGTATAACCTTTAGCAAGTTCGGCGTAATTTGGAATGAACCTCCTTAGAAAGTTTGCTTTCCCTTGGAGTTTCTGAATCTGAAGCAAATTTGAAGGTGGAGGTAGATTTATGATTGCCTGGACCTTACATGGGTCGAGACGAATCCCGTCCTTTGAGACTACAAAGCCAAGCAAACGACCAGAACTGACGCAAAATACACATTTGTGTGGATTGAGTCGTATCTTGTAGTGTCGGCAACGTAGAAATATCGCTCTTAAATGCTGTGGGTGATCAGTCCGCTTTCGCGAATGAGCCGGAAGGTCGTCGAGGTATGGTTGAACGATGTTTTTGATGTCATGGAAGGCATAATTCATTGCCCTCTGAAACGTCGCCCCTGCGTTCTTTAAACCAAAAGGTAATTTTCGATATGCGAATGTGCCCCATGGACAAATAAATGCAGTCTTTGACTGGTCCTATGGGCAGATATTTATTTGATTATACCCGGAGAATCCATCCATGAAAGAAAAGATTTCGCATCCAGTGCATTCATCAATTATCTGGTCGATGAAGGGTGTAGGGTAGTTGTCTTTTGGACAAGCTTGATTTACATCCCTATAATCGACGCACACTCTAATTGTTCCTTGTTTTTTCATAACAGGGACAATATTCGATACCCAATCGGTTAGAGGAACTAGGTAAATGAAACCAGCATGGAGAAGTTTCTCAATGCCTGCCTTAATGGCAGCGGCTTTCTTGGGGTGCACATGTCGTAGTCGTTGTCGTACTGGTTTGACATCTGGATACATCTTAATTTCGTGTTCAACGATACTCGAGTCAATGCCTGGCATTTCACTATATGACCAAGCAAAGACATCTCTGAATTCGCGAAAAAGAGCGTCATATATTTCCAGTTCTGAAGGAGAACAACATTTGCCAACATAAATATTCTCTACAACATCTGTTTTGGTCGAGATATTTATGGCGATAGTCTCTTCAATGTTGGACAAGTTTCGCTCGGAGTCCACCGTGTTTACAGTATTTGATAGAAAATCAAAAACTGAAGGATGATAAAGGTCATCAGGAGTATCCTCTCCACAATTCAGAAGAAGGGAACGATGGTGGGAATCATTCCATGGTGCCCCTTCAATTACCTTTGATTGGACAATTCCTTCGTCGGTGACATGCACTCGTGACCAAGGATCTGAAGGGGTACCATATTCTTTAGACCTATCTATCCAAACGCTTGATGAGCATTGATTTGGGTTTGCCATCCAGGCTAGGAACATTGATTGCTACAATATTTCCGTTGGGCTTGGCGGCAAAACCATTGCATGATCCATGATATCGTTTTCCGATATCTTTTTGGAAGATATCATATTGCAGGTTCCTACCGACGCTACTTCCGCCAGATTGATTGGAGGTGGAAGGGCGAAAGTTCCCATTAATATAGGATCTTTTAGTAGTCCTACTCCAATATTTTGAAGCGAATGGGGGCTCCCATGGATCATAGGGATGCTTCCTGTAACTTGAGAACTATTGGGGAGGAAGTTTTGTTGATCGACGATTGTAATCCCTCCTTGAAAGGGAAATGCAATCTTCCTAAAATAGGTTGACACAACAGCAGCCATGGCATATATCCATGGTCTTCCTAGTAGGATGTTGTAATCGAGATTTCCATCGATTACTTCAACATCTATTTCTACTGTTTTCCCTCCTAGTTCAACCTTCAAGTTACTTAGAATACCATATGGGGTATATGTTCTTCCGTCGAATGCTTTTAATGTCATCGAAGATCGCGACAAGGTTGGAGATCCTAAAGTTTTCCAGCAACTCATCGACATAATGCATGTAGATGCCCCCTCATCAATAATTGTTCGATGAACAGTTTTGTTGAGGGCTTTCACTTGAACAAGGAAAGCTAGTTGAGCTGGTAATTGAGGATCGTATCCTTTGTGATCGAAGGATACAAGATTGGAATCTTTTGGGTCTATCCCACCAATGGCTGATAATAAAGCCTGCTTTTGGGATGGGCAATTTTGTAGTACTTCAAGAGTCGACATAGCGGATGGCGATTGGGCCAAATCTTCCACTATATTATAATGTTGTGCCGCTCTAGCGCGGGGATTAAACGTCGACTTGTGTACTACTCCCTTTGGCGGTTTTATTGTCAATTCAGGAATGATGGGCGGCGCAACTTCTGTCGAAGTTGTTGTCGAACTACTAGGTTGATCTTTATCCTTGTTGTTCGACAGCTGTGGATTCCCATAATCTTTGTTCCTCGTCGATATCAAAGCATCATTTTGCTGTTTTGAAACCGACAACATTAGCACTTGAGATGGGGAAGCATTTCCACTTTCAACCAGATTTGTTCCTGGATTTGGAAACAGATCAGTTAACACTGCAGAGGTTTTTGAATTCTTGAAGAATTTTTTAAGCTCAGCTCTGTGTGGACAATTTGCGGTCCAATGATCCTCATCGCATATAAAGCATGGATTTTTTGGTTTCCTATCTCCAGGAGGGTTTGCAGAAGATTTTTCAGGTGATGATTCTTCCTGTTTCTTCTTCTTCCCTTTGCCTTTCTTCTTGCCCCCTGGTTGTTTGGTTTCTTTGCCTTTATCTGTCGATACGACATTTACTTCCGAGGCAAGAAGTTCATCTTTTGCATTTTGACCTGAAATCTTACGGGCCTTTTTGGATGTAGCCTTTGTCGATTTCGTGTCTGTTGTGCCAATCATGCCATCGTTGGCATGAGAGTCATTGTTTGATTTAGGAGGAGGAGGAATTGAGAATTCCGGTCTAGGGGCGTCAGGTATTTTATTGTAGAGCGTGCCGGACTAAGTGTAAATCAAGTCCAAATATTGCACACGAGCGATAACTTGCTCTTCTGTTATGACTCCCCCCTTCGCCACATCTTCCGTGATGGAAGGTAGTAATGAATTGATAAACCATTCAGCTAAGACCTGATCGAGAACATACGTTTTTACCATTCTACGACGACGTCGCCACTCATGTATATGATCAGATATGTGAGTGGCCGTCGTCTGTTTGAAGTTGGTAAGGAGTTCCGTTCCCGTTTCGTACCTTATTGGTAATTGAAAATGGGTTAAAAAGGTTGTGGCTAAGGTACTGAAGTTGTCGAATGAAGCTCTAGGCAATTCAATTTACCATTTTGCCGCTGGACCAGTTAACGTCCTCTAAAAAAGGCGAAGCCTTATCGAATCATCATTTAGGGTGTTTGATGAACACCACAGATGAAAGGTCATCACATGATTCGACGGATCTTCACCCGGATTCCATTAAATCTAGGAATATCTGATGGAAGTTTATGCAGAATCGCTGGCCACTAGGGGGCGTAAGCGATTGGATCGTTTTTTAACCAATTTAAATCAGGTAACTCTAAAGTTGCCACAAAGGGTAACTGCTGATTCAGGTTAGGTGAAGCATACCCAGGATAAGATGGGATTGCCTGAGCAGTTGGTCTTTGCATACTGGCATAATGCATTTGATGCTGGTAACTTTGGTAAGGTTGGTGGGCATGACCATTGTAAAATGGTTGATTTTGACCGTTTTGAATATACGGCTGTCCACTATTTGCAAATATTTGTTTCTCAGAACCTTGGTATACTTGTTGGAATTGCGGTTGTTGGTATTGTACTAGCCATGGTTGTGAAGCCATGTGCTATTACCCGATACTAACAGTTTGACCAAGATGAGGGGTAATTGTACCCGTCTGAACCTATGTCATTCCACCAGTCGGCAACTATGGTTGAGTCGTAGGGTCAAGGGGTTGTTTCATTACAACCTTAGAAACCTGAGGTTGACATACAACAGGCAGCTCTTGAACTTGTGACACCGTCACAATAGCTGGCGTAGTTGGTATATTTGACATAGGTAAGCATTGTTGCATCGAGTATACAACTCTTGGTTGTTGAGGTAGTATCGGTACCCAACCGCTAGAGGTAATTCCAACATAACCTGAATTTTGTTGTGAACTCCCATATGGTTGTCCTCCAGGAGGGGATAATGAAAGGGCATACTGCCCCCCATATGGTGGTAATCTAGAACTCAAGGGAATGGTTTGCCCTTGAGGGCCGGACTGCCCAAATTGACCTCCAAATGGATCAATTTGTTGAGACTCAACATAAGAGTTTCCGGATATTATTCCGGATGAACAAACAGGAACAGACCATACTGTCAAAATGGCCCCTGAGTGGGCTCCTTCTAGCGGTTGAGACAGATGGTATACCGGCGAACATTGTTGGAGTGATAGCAGGGAGTTCTGCCGTAGCTGTGTCAGAGGACACAGTCCTAGATGTTGACGGTTGTTCAGACATTTCTGGTCTATCCAAAAGATTACCTAGCGATTCTACAGGAGTTTCCGCTAGCGGTAGAATAACTTCTGATGAAGAAGGATATAAAATGATCCTGACTCCAAATTGCAATGGAGTACTAGTTGGAGGGTCTTCCACAATCTCTTCTATGGCAATCAGACTAGGTGGAAGGGGTAGATCGTCAGGTCCGTAAAATATTTCTGGTGCCAAAGAAGGTATGGAATCGGCAGCGACAGATGTTTGAGGAGTAAGACTCTCTGAACCGGTTGTAAATGGAACTGGTTCAATAACACAAGTGTTTACCCTCAAACTAGGATTAGTACCACTGTCCTTCTGTGGCTGCTGAACTTCTTCTATAGACGCAGGGATTCCAGAAATGTTTGGAGTAACCGGAGTCTCTGATGTTGTTGGAACACTTGCTCTAACTTTAATAGGAGATTTGTAACCGGTTAAACGAGTTCGTTTTGTTCGTACTAGCTTCGATTCTGGAGACCAAGATGGTTGACTCGTAAGCCTCCGCGAACGACGGGGTTTCAATTGAATTTTTTCCATGATTTCGGATTACTCGATCAACTAAAAATAAAGGGGAAGTATGTTTCCGAATTAAATGAATTTTAGACACTTTGACACAACTTGTTTTTTCAATTTTTAAGAGTCGAGAAAAAACAAAAGATGACTCTAGTCTCCTTCGATCTTTTATGAGCCTGAAGTGACAAGTGCTCAGATGGAACTTTTCTGTTAAGGAGTCTGAAAAGGAATGAAAGGGACTACTCTGGAAATCTAGGTAGAGGGATTACCAAACCAATCGCAAAACTGCCGAATACTTTTTACGGTACGGTAGTCAATCTTCCCGAATGTTGTGTTCAGTGCATTGCGATCGATAGGGCAGTAGACACGGCTTCCTATGGATAAAGGATTAAGCCTATTGGGGTCTCCCAAAATACACTTGACGGTACGTGGGAGCACAAGTCCGTACTAGTACTTATTGCCTCAAAGTGGAGGAATCACCCAACCATCAGTGAGAACAACAGTTACCAGGCTTTACGACGCCGGAATACGGCTCTAGCCTAGACTTCTAAATTTTGTACGTTAAGTTCCAAAGCGTTGTTAGATTCATTGAATTTATTTTATAGCTGATCTTGTTTATGAAGTTTTCCTTTCAGGTTCACCACGAGATGTAGATGTAATTCCTAAAATGCAATCTAAGATGATAAACAAACTTTTTATCTTCTTTGTGCAATGAAAATCCTAGCTACTAAGGAAAGAAAGACATAATCTTTTCACAAAGAGCAAAGAGCACACTCTAAATGCACTTTCCTAAATCAAACCAATCAGACTGTCTATATGAAAATGCACATGCATGTATTTGTTTTCGACTTTCTTAGTATATGAATGCTAAAAAGAAAGTTGATGCACAAACCCGAATTTCTTTTCAAGCGACAAATATCAACAAGTTTCCTTTCGAAATCAAAAATGGAGACGATGACCACACCTTACGATTTTGAAATGAATACTTGTTCTTGACACTAGAAAATTTCAAATTCAAACCAAAAACAATAGTAACAGGATAATCGACCATCAACACCAATCAAACTCTTTCCTATGATCGAAATCGACACTTGCGATAGTTTCAAATCAAAGGACGACAGTACGATTACGCTACTTTTGCAAAGGAGAACTAAAAATGACTCAACAAACACACAAAAACATCTACAGTTCTTTTGTACAAAGGAGGCAGAATAACAACAAGGAAAAGGGGTTTCAAACAGACATATACTGATCATAGGCAGCAAAATTCAGGAATAGAAATGGAAATAATAAATCACAGAAACCAAAACAGCAGAGAGCCTAGTCTGATCAGCGCACCTGTAACACAGAGAATTTGAAATTCAACGCACCTTCTCCACTCGGGAAGTGCGCTGAAGTTTAGATTCTCTGAACAGTACCTGCGCTAGGCCAGAAACGAGATTCTGTTTGGGTTCCGGGTCACAGTTTGCAATTCAGTTCTTGGGTTTTGGCCGAGCAAAAACCAATCAGTAATGCAACAATCAGCGGTAGATCTAAGGAGGATCTAAGAGCTATCACAAGGGCAATCAGATAGTTTGTGAATCAATTGTTTAAATCATAAACAGATCCAGTAGATGGATTGAAGTAGCATTTATCTACTTTGCATTTGCTATGGAAAATGCAGTTTGAATGCTACCTGTAAGTTTATGAAATAGACAACAAAGAATGATAAACAAACAAACTAATTCGTCCCCAGCGGAGTCGCCATTTTGTTACAGGGAAAAGTGTCTATATAGAACTGCTCTATCCCACTAAGGTGTGACAGCTGCCTTAGAAACAAACAGAGAAAAGTTACTTTCATTTTTCCTTTATGAATTATAGATAGAGAGGAACAGAAAGACCAACCTCTGTCTTGCGCTAATCTCCTGATTTGATTCCTCTCTTCCTTGATAGTCTTTCGCTACTTGTTCCCTTGCACGCCCAGCTTCACAAAGTACTTGTAAGATCACAGTAGCATAGCACTATACAAAGACATGGATCTATAATCATAAACAATCTAGGATCAGATGTAAATTGACCATACAAATGTAGCAAACATCAATGACACAAGAGCATGGAGGAAAACTTGAATAGCTTTTATTGATAAACAAGAAAGAGCCAAGAGGAGTTACAACCAGTTGTTCTGACCCAGCATCAACCTCTCAGCAAGGAAGCCCCTCTTCACCTCATACAAAGCTTAGATCACCCAACAATCTGATGTTTGTCTCAAGAAACCAACAACAATTCCTTACAATATGCAAAATTCCAGCCTCTGGATCTCTAGGATGAGGGATCCATATATAGATATCTGTAATGGAGATGAGTCAGCTTATGATTTGATTAGTGTCTTCCCTCGATAGTTCTTGCTTCCACTTGGAGATTGATGATCTCTTACTCATCCTTGGTCGAATTCAGAGAGGCAAGTGTCACAGGAGAAGTTTCTGGAAGCTTCCATTGCCTCTCCACCTCGCGGAATGACACTGCCATTTATCATTTCTCGCCCATCGCACCCCATAGAAGGGATTTTTGAAATGCAACGCACCCACACAGTGTATTTAGGTGAGATACAACACACTTGGCGAGTGGAGCAGCTGAAATGATCCTGTTTTGACCAATTCTGAGCAGTTTTTCATGGAGAACTTCTGGGAGAAGCTGTAATCTGTTGACCTTGTTCCTTTAGGGGTTATAACAACACTTTTAGGGACTTAGGAGCCCTTGGTTTATGGACATTTCATGCTTGGGGTTGTAGTGCCCAAAAATGTTTATAACACTACTTTTGAGAGAAAGAAGATGTGCCACTATAGCTGAAATGCAAGATGCATCCCTTGAGGTGGAGTCTAATATCATGGCTGTAGAAAAGTTAAAAAGTCATGCTGATAGAAGGAGGTAGAGAGGTGAGGCTTCTTCTTCCTCTGCTTCATCTTCAAAACCAAAATTAGATAAAATGACTAAAATGATAGAGTCATTGGCTGCTGAGATATCTAAGATGAAAGTTGAGCAGAACTTTGGGAAGGCAAGGCTTCCAAACGCATTTGCTCCAAGAACCCAAAATCCATTCAGAAGAGCAAATGAGCAACTGCAAATCATTCACAGGGGTAAAGAAGCTAATGAAGAACAAAGAGTTAAGGCTCCCTTCCAGAACGTAGTCATGGAAGAGGAACAAGTTGAAGAAGAGGATGAAATTCATTGCATGGCAGATAAAGGCAGTGCTGCTTTCTTGACATTGGCTGCCTATGAAGAATCATTACTCCAAGACCAAACCAGTCAAGAATGGGACAGAGAGGCTATTCTACAGACTGGTGAACAACAAAGATATAATCTGAGGTCAACAGCAAGCAATGTCAGGGAGGATCCTGCTCAAAAAGCTGTTGTCCCAACATAACAACAGAATATCAGACAGAAGAAGGCAGCAGCTGAACCAGCCATCCTCAAGGCACCAGCTCAAGAGGTAAGAGGTCTTGACAATTCCCCTTCCCCTTTCAGTCTTGAATAAGAAGTTCAGAAGTTAAAAATCTCTGTACCTCTGATAGAACTGACAAAGAGTGAAGTTTTTAGAAAGCCTATCCTTGATGCTCTTGAGCAAAAAGCCTCACAAAACCCCACTGACTACGTCAATTTGCAAGATGATAAGCCTGAAGTTGTGCTTAACCCAATGACTGAACCTACTGATAATAATTCCCCATCATTTTATGTCTCCTTGACCATTCATGATAAAATCCTCCTTAATTACCTGTTAGACACAGGGGCTAGCCACAATTTGATGCCTAAAGCTATCATGGAAGAGTTAGGCCTTGATATTGCTAGACCATATCATGACTTATTCTCATTTGATTCAAGAAAGGAAAAATGCCTAGGATTAATCAAAGACCTAGCCATTTCCCTCACTTACTTTCCCATGAAGAGCATGATTATGGATATTGTGGTAGCAGATGTCCCTCCCAAGTTTGGCATGCTATTGTCCAGAGGGTGGATTAAGAAACTAGGTGGGACATTAAAAAATGACTTATCGTATGCCACTATCCCAGTTTTTGAAGGGGAAAGCAGGAGATTGTACAGAGAAGCACAACTAGGCTACATCATCAGTGATGAGAAGAATCCTTCTAATCATCCCATATATGCAGTGGACACTGATTTTGGAGCTTGTATTCTCCAAATTGAAGAATCCTAGAAGGCCTCAATGTAGATCAAGAAACCAGCGGATCAAGCCGAGGGAGAGCAAGGAAGTCAGGTTTGGGAAATGTTCTTTGATGGAGCATGTTCTAGGGAGACCACAGGAGCAGGGGTGGTGCTGATATCTCCAAAATAATAAAGCACAAGTCTGTCTTTTAAGCTGGCTTTCCAAGTCACCAATAATAGAGCAGAGTATGAGGCTCTGATATTGGGCCTTAATACGGCTAAAGACAAAGGAATCAGGAGCATAAAGGTGTTTGGAGATGCTGATATTATCATTCAGCAAGTAAACAAAACATTTCAAGCAAAGCACCCAAGGTTGAAATCATACAGAGATGAGGTATGGAGACTCAAAGATTCTTTTGATAATTTTTGTATCTCATATATCCCTAGAATAAAAAATCAGCTTGCCGATTCCCTTGCTGTGTCTGCTAGCACGTTTATTCCTCCCATGCCTCCCAGGCTAGTTTATGAAGTTCAAATGAAATACAGACCTTCCTTGCCTGATAATGTCCAGCATTGGAAAGTTTTTGAAGATGATGATGAAGTGAATAGGTTTCTGCAAGTCATTGATGAATTCTATGAAATTCAAATTGACCATGAGAATGAAGCCTTGGAAGAAAACCCCTAGTCCCAGCTTAAAAATAGAATTGGTAAGGATAGCATTGTCCAATTGCCCAGCAATCATATACTTAAGGGTCTGGCTCCGTTAGAAAAGTTGTTTGACCAAAATGATGTGCCTTACAAGGCTGCCCAAAAAGAAGACCAATCTGTAGTCTGTAAGCATAATATAGGGAGTCCAGATCAACCAAGATACATAAATCTGTCCACTCATCTGTCTGCTGCCCAGAGTTCTAAATACTGGAATTTAATGAAGCAATTTGCAGATGTCTTTTCCTGGGAATATAGTGACTTGAAAACATATGACAAAAATATCATCCAACATAAAATTCCTTTAGAGAAAGACACCATCCCTTTTAAGCAGAAGTTGAGACCAACAAAACCTTTGCTCCTTCCTCTAATTGAAAAAGAAATCAAGAACTTATTGGCTTCCAAAATTATAGTCCCTCTCAGATATTCAAAATGGGTAGCCAATTTGGTAGTGGCGAGGAAGAAAAGTGGAGAAATCAAGCTCTGCGTTGATTTCAGAAACATAAACAAATTTTCTAAAAGAGATAATTATCCTTTACCCAAGATGGAACATTTGCTGCAGAAGGTCTCAAAGGCCAAAGTAATGTCTTTCCTGGATGGACTTTCAAGGTATAATTAGGTTGTTGTACATCCAGATGACCAAGAAAAGACTGCATTCACCACTCTTTGGGGCACTTTTATGTATTCCAAGATGCCTTTTGGGTTGATGAATGTTGGAGCCACCTTTTAGAGAGCTATGGATATAGCATTTGCGGGAGAGAAGGATAAGTTTTTCCTTATCTACCTAGACGATATAATAGTGTACTCCAACAACCATCATGACCATTTGCAGCATTTGAAAAGGGTGTTCCTGAAGTGTAGAAGGTTTGGGATTTCAATCAACCCTAAAAAATCATAGTTTGCTTTAGAAGAAGGCAAGTTTTTAGGACATGTTGTTTCTGCTGCAGGTGTCCGAATTGACCCAAAAAGAGTAAGAGCAATATAGACCTTGTCTATCCCAAGATCAAAGAAAGATATTCAGTCCTTTCTGGGCAAGATAAATTTTGTAAGGAGGTTTATCCCAAATTTTGCAAAACTTGTAAAGCATATTGCCTCCATGTTGAGAAAGGGGTCGGAGATCAAATGGACTGATGCAGCACAAAGATCCTTTGAGTCCATTAAGAAAGCTATTATGGAAGCTCCCACTTTAAGAAGTCTAGATTACAGCAAAGAGTTCCATATATTTTCATTTGCCTCTGATGACGCCCTTATAGCAGTTTTATTGCAAGTAGGTGAAGAAGGCTCAGAGTATCCAATGGATTTTTTCAGAAATTCATTAAGGGATGCTAAGAGGAAGTATGATATCATTGAAAAGCAGACATATGCTCTTATCAAGTCTTTGAAAGCTTTCATAATTTACATTCTGCATTCCAAGATAATTGCATATGTACCCTCTGCTTCAATAAAAGATGTTCTAACACAGCCTGATGCTAATGGAAGAAGGGCTAAATGGATTAAAGCAATCCCTACCAGAAAGGTTGATCACCATGTGGTCATGAGGTTCTTGATAGAGAATATCTTCACTAGATTTGGTTGTCCACATAAACTAGTCACAGATAATGCAACAGTCTTAAGGGCAAAGGAATTGGTGGACATGTGTGATTCAATGGGCATCAAACTGGTTCATTCCACCTCATATTACCCTCAAGGCAATGGTCTAGCATAATCTTCCATCAAAATCCTGATAAGGATAATTAAAAAGTTGTTGGAAGACAACAAAAAGAATTGGGATTCTAAACTCAAGTATGCACTATGGGCTGACAGAGTAACCACCAAGAAATCCACAGGGAATTCCCCATTCAAGTTGGTATATGGCAGTGAAGCTGTATTCCCAATTCAATTAACCCTCCCTATGGCAAAGTTCTTGCAAGAAGAGTGGAATGAGGAGGAAGACATGGCAAAAAGGATCACTGATTTAGCAGAGGTACATCAAATCAGAGAGCAGCTGGTTGAAAGGTCTGCAACACATCAAAAGAAGATCAAGGAATCTTTTGACAGAAGGACAAAAGCAAACAATTTTCAAGTTGGAGACTTGGTTCTTAAGTGGGATGCACTGAAAGAGAAGAAAGGTAACCATGGGAAGTTTGATGCTTTTTGGACAAGGCCTTTTATCATTTCGTAGATCCAAGGAAACAATACCTTCATACTGTGAAGTATGGAAGGGGAGGCAGTTTTTGATGGCCCAATTAATGGGCATTTTCTGAAAGCTTATGTTATTTATGGTCTTTGGGCCTTAAAGTTGTAAATATGTTGTTTTATTAGTATTAGGTGTAAGCTTAATTAGACTCCATGCCCAATGGAACACTAGGAAATTTTCTTAATCTGGTTTTCACAAGGAAGGCAACGGTCTACAGTTCTTGAGACCTCACAGGGAGGATCTCATCCCCGGAAGGAGCCAATGTTAGCCCTGCTACATATCTTTGATTTATAAAGGCCATAAGTGAACTTGGTCCATGTTCATACCCAAAAGAGACTCATAATGGTCACTTTCTCTTTCCCTCGCACCGCTCATTTTCCTTTCATTGGTCCTATCGCAAATTGAATCCATGTGTGTATCAAGGCTGTGCCCCACGGCTTCTGTTGATGAAATATTGCAACGCATCTATATGTAAATAGCAAAAAAATACCAAAAAACCCGATCTAATGACTTCCGTTTCGCCCGATCACTCCTCTGTCATCAATCGCCATGCCCGATTCAATGGCTCCCTGTCACGTCCAATGGAAAATCCGTGCAATCGCTTCCCCGCCGTCTAATCATCTCTGCCACGATCGGACAACATCCACTCTCCTTGTGCCCATGAATTAATGTCACGTTAACGCGCGATGGAGGGTGGTTTTCCTCTCTCCTCGCCACCACGCATCGCGTGCTGAATGGGATCGCACACCACACCCTTTTACCACCTAACGCCAAACTCCGGTGAGATCAATACGGCCTCCCACCCGCCCGCACTTTCCAACTTTCATACACTTCTTCCGCTTGACGACCATTGGATTTTCTTTCTCGAGATCCAATGGCCCCTGATCATTTTGCTCCTGCCTCCTCTGATATCCCCGTGGACTCGTCCCCACCGTCTATCCCCTTAATCTGATGACCAATCTCACTCCTCCAACCGTCTATTGCACCCACTGAACAGTCCACATGCCTTAACCGTTCCATGCTCCCGGAAGGATGAAGGTTACCAATTTTTAGTACCTAGTGCATTTTCTCCTCAACAACCACATTCAACAGACAGTATGGCCGAGAAGGAAAAGGACAGAGCACGAACATGCAAATGAATTTAACAGTTATGGGACTTCATCCCATATGACACTCCAGCCACCTGAGAAGACAACAGAGCACCTGAGAAGATCAAATTCATCCACTACAGCAAGCAATCGCACTCAGACTCCATCAGGCAGTTAAAGCGGTTGGTGGTTAATTATGACCCCTCCATACTTAGAATGGTCGAGTGCCTTTGTAATGAAACTCTATATATACCTAGAAACAAGATGTAATCAGGGTTAATGGTTGTTGTTTTGATGTAAGGTTCAACTTCTGGAGACTGTAACTACTTTGATACTTGTAGCCTCTCGTCTTCATTTTCAACTAATACAAGCTTCTTTTGCTGTCAATTGCTCACTTTCCATTTCTATTCTGTTCTAGGCTGTGCGTGATATACAGTTTTCTTGAACTCTTGATGTTTAGCATTAGAGGAGCTGTCATCCTACCTCTGTGTTTAAATCTTGCATGTATCAGTGAATGTGCTAATCAAGTTTCTTTTCACTTATGTGACAGAGAGCTGTCATCCTGTCTGTACACTTGGGAATTAGATTTGCAGACCTCTTTACTGGTTGAAACCAGCCATCACAAGGTCTTGTGCATCTGCTGGTGTGGTTAGTATTCTCCATATTCAGCCAATCTCTAAACTGTGAGTAATTGGTGGTCTAAAGCCTTGTAGTCTGGGGGTGTTCACACATGTCTGGAGTTAAGCATAGTAGAAGTGGTTAAATGGCTTGAACAAGCATCATTCCTTCCATTCATCCATTTCCAACATTAAGTTGAGTTTGTAATGCTCCAGAGCATCCCCGAGCTACAACCTAGGAGAGTTTCTTGGGGTGATAACAGGACCAAAGTTCTCCTTACGGACGGATCATATTTTATGTCAGAACTTCATCAAACAAAAGATACGACCAATTACAAGGAAGCCAGACACAGGATTGGCCAAATGTTGAAGTGTCACAAGAATCTTTGAACTTCAACCACATACACACTTGGAAGCCACAAAGAAGGAAGACACAACACTTATTTGTATATGATGAAAACCAAAAGGAAAACTCAACAAGGAAGAAAATAAAGAAAAAAAAAAAGGAAACATAAAACCAAGAAACAAAATTGAAAGACAAGAGAAAAAAATGACTAAAGCGAACATGATGTAGAATCAGAACAAGGAAATGAGCATGGACTACGGAGAACAAGTGGAGAATGAGTGCAGGAAAGGGAAAGTTAACTATGCAACTAATCCTACTCCTAACCTAATAGTTAGAAGGTCAAGGTCACGTCAAATGAAATTTCCAATGAAGCCACCATGATTGTTTCCAACCTGAATCCACAATTATATGAATGATTAAAACATATATAAAGTAATGTGCAACAGAAGATACAAAAACTTGAAAATCCTGCATAAGAAACAAAAGGTCCTGCTTGTGGGCAGAAAGATGTGCCACAACTACTAATTTAATCCAATCCACATGCTTACCTTTTTGATGAATACCATCTTTAAACAAACCTCGAAAGCCTCTTTAGCATATGTTTTCATCTACACTGAGATTCTTAGGAAGCGCAAGGAAGGATTGAAACTTTCTTTCTGCAACAGAGATTTCCAAGTGGGATTGTTCCAACCATTCAATGATTGGATCATAAAATTCATGATGGCCCTCTTGAAAGCCTCGTGATCTTTGAAAATGTTAATTTTCGATTCGAGGAGCACCATCACGATGGGAATTTGATAAGGGAAAATAGATATGATCATTCTCGGAAGTCATGCCAAGACAGTGAGAACCTACCATAACCATCAATGGAGGCTGAAGACCCTCACTTGCTTGACAAAAATCTGAACAGAGGAATGTTAAACAATGAATATCAAGGAGTGTGAATCAACTTTCATTAGATGTGCTGATGGGAAAATGATAAGCTGAATGAAATTTACCCAAGATAGAGAAATGATCAGATGAGCTAATAGAAGCATTAGATTCCCAATTTGTAATAAATGGAAAAAAAATAAATTTGAACAATCTTGCGAATGCTCTGAAAAATCGAAACAAGTTCCTTGCGAGCTAGATATGCCAGACCACTTTCCTTCAACTAGTGACTAGTTGTACAAGCATCATAGTCATCAAGAGAGTTTAAAAGGTATGCTAGCACCATGAATGCATGAGACCAGTTGAGGCATAGTGAATGGAGACAAACTTCATTCATGTGACAACTTGTGCATTCATTATCACTCAAGGAGATTTCTGGTGAGATAAAAGGATAAAATTGCACTACAAGATTCGCAAGAAGATTGGGGATCTAACCATTAAGGGAGAAATTCGATAAGTATGATTCTTGCAGGAAAAGATAGTCCTTGAGATGATCAACTTCACAATTTCATTCCTTCATGAGAGATGTATGTTCCCAACCTTAGTTTTATGTGAAAGATTTGCATGAAGACGAATGACTTATAACAGATTCTTGAATTCAGTTAGCATTAAAGTATTGAAAATTTGAAAAATCACACCTGAAATACCAAACATTTTTAACACATAAATCCATAGTGAGTGAAACCATGCAGATAGACAGATTGTGTGAGAGAAACCAGATCTAATTTAGTTTGGGGGGCTTACTAGAGTCACGAGATCCTGACATAACCATCAATGGAAGTTGAAGTGCCTCGACTCCCTGGCAGGTCCCAGAACTTTCCAGGATTGTAGCATCACATTTTGAAGCTTGAACCAGATCATGCATTGTTTGAGGGTGGCTTCTGTTGCTAATTTCAAAACTTCTCTCCGGATGGAAACTATCTCTGTCATAAGTTTCACCAATTTTTTCAGCTTCAACAACAATCAGATTACTCAATTGAAGAGGCCATTCTGATAGCTCATTCAAGGAAAAATGAATTGGTGAGATCTCATGAGCAAGAAGAATTGAAGAGTTGTCTTCATGCAAAAGAAGCGATGATGAGGGGTGGGGAAGAGTTTTCTATGATTTGACTGTTTTCAATTTCATCATGGACAACCTCACCACCTTGTGTCAATCAAGGACTCATCAGACGAAGAAACAAAAGAACATGGAGTATCCTCGTTGCAAGTGAATGTGTTGTGAATGGTAGGACAAAAAGGATAGTGAGGTGAAGGGGAAGTTTCGATATGAACACCTTCTTTGCCCGAAGAAGATTCTAGATCCAAATAAAATCTTCATGAGGAACCACAAGATCATATGATGTGCTTGGGCATTCTTCACGACACAAAGAAATAGAATTATCATCATTGGAATGATTACTACCCAAGCCTGGGGGTTGATTGGAAGGATTAATTGTACTGGATTTTCCATCGATATTAGAAGGTTGAGAATCGTTTAATAATGGAAACTCATTATTTTGACATGAAAGATTTCGAAACATAGGGGAAAAATTGATAGTGTCCTCACCTTTCTGCTGATTTTTCTACGTAACGTGACTGCCTTGTACCTGGTCACAATTTTGAGCCAGTAGCTTGAGAACCAAGAGAATGTGAAAAATTGGCTGGTGAAGCAGATTAACCAAGTGGGTCATGGTACAAAGAGTCATGATGTGAATAAGATAGTGGATAACAAAAATCTAGATCAACCTTGATATTAGAGTTGTGAATGGTGACATCCTCTTGTAGATTGGAGGAGTGAGTCTTCATTGTAGGCTTCTTGAGCCATTCTAGAATTTCCTCCATTGAAGCAGAGGAAGAAGGAGAAGCTATTGTGCAATTATGGGGATGAAGGCAGTCTGCTCAGCTCTGGAATTGCGCTGTTCAACTTCCCAGGGGAATAGTGACTACGCACTATGCAGTTCAAGGTAGCAGGGTTGCATCACTGAGGGTTGAGATTGTGTAATGTGCAGTTCATGCAGGGTCCGGTGAAAGTGAGTTGCCCAGTTGGGAGGATTTTCGGAAAAATGGCGAAGTGTGGGAGGCAAGTGAACTTGTGAGGAACTTGAAATTGTGAATATCATCATTAATAAGAGAACATCATATTTTAAAAGATGAGGGATTATATGTTGTTTTAACATCTTTTGACCTCGACATCTACCCTCGAGGATTAGGTGTACTAGAACTGGTCCCAAAATATAGATTTGTTATTTTTCTTGAAAGGATATTTCATGGTTTTCTTCAAAGATCTAGAAGACCGAAATAATATTTTTTATTAGGGGCCCTCGTTTTGGGGCTGGGTTGGTCTCTTCATTCAACATGGTTTTTAGAGTTTAATCCTCGTACCATGAAGACCTTGCCTATTCCTTTTTGGGTTAGACTTCCAAAATTTCCTTTTCAATGGAGTTGGCGAGAGATCCTAGAGGACGTTGGTGACTCTCTAGGTTGCTTCATCAAAGTAGATAGAAAAGATTGATAAAATATTTCTAAGTTTCATCTGCGTATGCATGAAAGTGGACTTCAATGAAGGTTTAGTATCAAATCTGGCTGATCTAGTTGCTATAATACTTTCTCAAAAATATTAAAAAACAACATTATCTTTAGTTGTAATAGATTGCTCACTAAAATTTTAACACAAACATCCTTTAAAATTACAATAATTATACCAAGCCTTTTAATATCTTAAAATCATCCGTACAAAATGCAAATTACAATAATTATACCGGGCCTTTTATTATCTTAAAATCATCTATACAAAATCGAAATAACTCCAAAGTTTTAATATTGTGTGTACAAAATCGATATTTCTTAGTCATATACGAGAAAATGAATTAGGAAACGCTGTTTCTATGTGTAAGGTTGTGGTTGTAATAAGGGAATAATTACAAAGAAAACGTTGTTTTATATATAAGTTGGTGGTTGTGAGCAGGGAATAATACAGTTCATATATGCAATCATGAGCGAATTAAGACACAGTATAGCGGCACGGAATTGTTGTTAAGTTGAAGGAAGTGGGATCCTACTCACAGGTATGGCTGTAAGGGGCGTTTCCATTTCACATGATAGTTTAAGCTTCTCTGTCAGGTCCACCGGATGGTTAGGAGAAGGCACCCATGCGAAATGATGAAACAGTTTAGCCACCCACAGCTGAACTGTCCGGAGACCCAGAGCCTTGCCCGGGCATACGCGACGACCGGCACCAAAAGGTGCAAGCCGCAGGTCGTTTCCTCGGACATCCACATGTTGTCCGCCTTCCGATGGGAGAAACCTCTCTGGACGGAATTGATGGGGACGTTCCCAGATCTGCGGATCGTGGGTAATGGACCACATGTTCACCATCGCCGTCGTGCCCGCCGGAACGCACATCCCGTTTGCCATGAACCAATCCTCCGTGCAGAGGCGGGCCCATGATAAGAGAGGCCCCGGCGGATGCATCCTCAGAGACTCTTTCACCACCGCCTGTAGATACGGCAGCTTCTCGATGTCGGCTTCTGTTACGCTTCTGTTGTGCCCGACAACCGCGTCCAGCTCTCCCTGAAGTTTGCTTTGCACTTGCGGATTGAGCAACAGCTCTGCCATTGCCCATTCTGTAAGCAAAGCCGTTGTGTCTGTGCCGCGGAATATCATTTCCTGCATCAAAACAAAATAAGAGACGAATTTTTTAAATTTTAACAATAAAACTTTTAATTCTAACACAAAAATAATAATTGTATCGTGCTTAATTATGTTACCCATAGAACTGCGATCATATCGTCGTCATCGAGCTTGTCGTCTCCTCGGAGCGAAAGGAGGACATCCACAAAGTCTGAGTCGGCAGTGTTCTCCCTCTGTCGGTGCTCGTCGATGATGTTCTTCACAAAAGATGTAACACGCGGAACAAGCCGAGCGCAGCGGCTGTGAATTCTGAGTGGATCGAGCACTCGTAGCCACGGCAGATGATCAGCCCAGTTGAATGCTCCAAGGAGCTCGAATCCCTCATTCACCATCTCGCGAAGATTCTTCTCAGCCTCGGCATCCACCGACCGTTGGCCGAAGACACTTCCCATTATATTATTAAGGGCCGCTTTCTGGAGGTGTCGACGGAGCGTGACGGCGCCGCCCCTAATATCAGACTCATCCCTTATGTCGGAAAGCATTGTCGTGCAGTCCACCTGACGACCGACTTCGTGGGCCGTAATTCGGCGTGGAGAGAAGAGATGAGTAGCAGAAATTCTTCGCAGGAGTCGCCAATAGTTACCGTTGGGCGCAAACCCCATCGCCCTGCCGAACATTAACTGCTGAGCGGATTGTTTGAGTGGTCGGTCTGCAAAGTGAGGGGAGCTGAGCAGGTCTCTGGCCACGTCAGGATCCGATGTAATCACGGCTGGCGTTGAGCCCAAGCTAAAGGCCATGATTTTCTTGGCACCATGGAGACGAGCCAGATACTCGAGATTTCGGTGAGCAAGTCCGACGCTCATGTCCATGAGGCTTCCGATAACGGGCCATCCTTTGGGGCCAGGAATGGCGATAGCTTTCTTGTGTCTCGCAGCAGCCCATGCACATCCTCCAGGGCTGAACCAAGAGACCATTGCACCACAAACAGCAACAATAAGCAGTCCTATATAGAGTGACCACTGCCCCACTGTAGAAACATGGTCCGTGGAATGTAATACATGGTCAGGTACTCCATTCTTTGTAAGAAAAATGGCGTAGAGCCACCAGCCCCTTGTTGAAGAGGATTCAGGATTCTCCATGGCCTAAGATACAGACGTAAGTAATTATGGAATGAATGAATGGAAAGCGAGTTAAATGGAAGAGGAGAGGACGTCTGGAAGAGGAGTGCACACCCTCTTATAGCCGGAGGAGTGAAGCAGGGGCATGTGGGAAAAATATGCTTCCAAGAAAATAACAGTAGTGGCGGTAACAACGGGCACCATCTCCGGTCTGATCCAGCCCGATTTACTTTCCTAGTGGAACAGGGAATACCAACTCCATTGAATGTGTTCCACGTCATCTTAGATGTGCGCCGTCAGACAGATGCGACGAGAGAGCTTTGTCACGCCGTCAGACAGATGTGATGAGAGAGGTTGGTGAGTAAATATTTATTCTATGAAAGCAGAGGTGGAAAGAGTGACGACACCCTGAGATTGATATCCAATAATAAAACCCTCAAATGTCTATCAGTGAACATCATATCCTCTCAAAATGTGGAGAGGTCAACGAACAAAGATTGTAGAAAGATCTCCGAAAATCAAAATTATTTTTATTATAATTAACCAGATTATAATTATTATTGATAATAAAAAAATTAGTATATAAGTAGAATATATATAAATAAAAAAATATATAAAAAGATTTTTAATTATGTAGATTTATTTTTATTTTTTTTTATAGAAATTTTTAATTTATAAATAGCTTTATTACAAATTATAATTTATCTATATCACATACTCAAAAAATTACAAGACATTTCATATCACCCTTGTTAATATATTTTTTCTTGTAATTAATAAATTTAATTGAATGAACTCAAAAAATTTAATTATTTTAAAAATAAATATAAATTTTAATTTTTATATATTACTATGAGCAATTAAATCTTTACCATTAATTAATAATTAAATCCAAAATTAAACGAAGTTCAATACGTTGCTGGTACGTAACACTATCGTAGGTCATTAGAACGTTTCGCGGAGTTGTGAAACGGCAATAACCCTATTTGCTGCATAAGTTACAAGGACATTAAAGAGTCTCTTTTTCGTTTGGTGGAGTTGTCAAAGCGCAATAACCATACTGTATAAGTTAAGGGACATTAAGATTCTCTTTTTCACTTATCGACAACTCACAAGCGTTAATTTTTTTTTTTTCTCAAGGTTTATGGTGTTTTTCTGATATATATATGGTGTTTATGGTGAATCAGTAACTGCTATTTATGGGAAAGGGAATTCGTCCTTCTAGCCGTCACCACAGCGGATCATTGTACTCAATGAGATTTGAACTTCGGTCTTTCTGGGCTTCGCCCATATGACTTACCGTCAAATATTATTGGTGTCTGTTATAGATTGTGTCGGGCTTTTGTGTCGGGCTTTTTGGTTAATTAAATTAAGTTATTTCCTCGTTAACTGGATCGTTTTAATGCGATATAAAGTATACAGTTTAATTCATTTGATTAATAATATATGAATTTTTAAATGGTTTTAATTTTTTTGGTTGGATAAATACTTACTAAATTGGAATCTTATAATTTATATAATATTTAATAATATAAATATTTTTCATTATCTAAAATAATTTTAATTTAATAAAATGATTTTAAATATTTTTATTATTATTTTAAATAGATTAAAATATTTGATTAAATTAATGTCTTATATTATAGAAACTAAGAATAAAAAAAATTGATTTTTATAAAAAATATTAACCTAATAAATGTTTAAAATATATTTAATAAAAACAACTCAATACAATAATAGTTTATAAGATAAGACCATTATATCATGAATCACATGAAGCATACAATTTGAGAAGATAATATTAAAAATTAAAAACATAATATATATGTTAATTTAATAAATTCAAATTAAAAAATAATTATTAAAATAAAGTTATTTCATTGTGTTATAAGTGAATTTAATTGTTAAATGACCTGTTTTATCATAAATAATCACATATTCAAGTTTAAAAAAATAAACTATAGATTCAAATAGAAAACAACAATAATCAAATCATTATTTTGAAGTGAATCTCTTTTACCACAAATAGATAAGTCATACACTCATTTAGTTTCTAACATGACCCTGGTATATATATATATATATATATATATATATATTCTTGCATCATATATATATATATATATATATATATATATATATATTCTTGCATCATATATATAATTAAAAAAATATATAATTATAACAGAATGAATCCTATAAAGTTATATTAAAGAAATCAAAAATCAATTTATAAAAAAAGTTATAATAAGAATCATATATTTATAAATATAAATTAAAGAAAATTAAAAAAAAAAGATAAAAATTAAACACAACAAATATACAAAAATTGAATCATAAAGATAAATAATATGATAATTCTATATAAAAATAGACACAATTAAATTAAAAATTTAGAAAAAGAAAAAAAATATAAGACAAAAACATATATCATTAAAGAAAACCAGATAAGCATGAAGACTAAAAGCATAATAAATATGAATATGAAGACTATTACAAAAATACAGGGTTAAGGAAAAATAAAGTATATGACATAATATTAAAAACTTTTTTATAAGTGTTCTTCCAATAAAATTAAAGATATCAAATTAAATTGAAATGACATTTTGTAAGTTTTGGGGTGTTTCTCTTTTTACCAAATTTTTTATTAATGACGCAATGAGGGTTATCAAAAAAATTATGGACCAAGATATTGTAGAATCACTTGAGATTTGCATGAGATTTATCATTTGTAAATTCCAATGAGAAATATATGAATAAATTTATGATGTAGATATGACTTCCCTCCTCTATTATATTGTAACCAACCACTTTATTTATGGAAGATCATGAAAACAAAGTCATCATTCCTCCCCCTTTTCCATCTAATATTTTGATTAGATTCATGGACAATACACTTATTATCTAACCCCATGGCCATGAAAATTTGGATATATTTAAGGATTACCTTAATATAATTCTACTAGGTATGGACACCATTTTTTATCTACATGTAGTATGGAGAAAATTTCTTTTCCATAAACAGGTTTTAGCAAGTTCTTCCCTTCAAGTTGGCTTCTTGAAAAGGCATGTAACCTTTCCTCTCTCATTAAAAATACACCATGCCATGGCTTAAGGCATCACACCTGAAAACAAAGCTTTTTGCAGAGCGAGTTGTTGCTAGGATAAGAATTATACAAATACGTTCCTTACATTTTTCCAAGGATTTGGCTTCTTCTTGAGTCCAAGAGAATTCTGCTTCTTTAATAGTTTTGTTATAGGTTATGATATTTGACCATTATTCTTACAAACTTACATTAATAGTCTATCTACACTAAAAATCCTCTAATTTCCTTCATGTTTTCAGGGATTGGCTATTCCATCACATCTTTAAGATTTTTATGGTCCATATTGAAACCTTCATGAGATACACTATGAAACAAGTATTCATCTTCTTGAACCTGAAAGAAAAAATTAGAAGGCTTTGTATATATCTTTTACTCTTATAATGGTTTTAAGACACTATCAATATCCTGTAAATGTTTTTCCTAAGATTTCTATTTATTACTATGTCATCAAAAAATAATAACACAAATCTTATAAGGAAGGGTTTGAAAACATAATTCATCGAGCTATGAGATGTTGAAGGTGAATTAGTAAGTCAAAAGGACATAGAAAAAAACACATAATGGCCTTTTGTTAATAGGGATAAATGCATTGTTTACGATCTTAACGGGATCTCTCCAGTATGAAGCCCTAATTAGGTTTCATACCATTTGGGATGAGAGTCCCATTTAGTTTTTCAGCCTATGTTCACTTTTATGCTTTTGCAAATGTTAGAATTTTGGATGAATGAGGAATGAAAGGGAAATCCAAATTAAGCCCTTGATGGAATGCAAGTAAAATCATCTTCATTGAAAATACTTTAATTGAATTTGTACAATAAATGTTGCAGAAGATTTATAATAAACATCTATCTCAAAGAAAGAATGACAACAATTTATAATTAAGAAAAATTATGGCTAAAGTATACTAGTTATCAATTGTGAAACATTTTACAATCACTAACCAACATAAACACATGTAAAAACTAGCAAGATTTTTTTAGAATGATAAGAGTTTACAACTAAGAAAATATTTCATTAGCCTACTATAAATATAAAGCAATCATATATTAACGAATAATAATAATGAAAGTTATTATAGCTCTCGATAAAAGATGATAAAAAATCCATTTTCGTGGCCCTTTAGGCTTCTAAAAAGTTGTGACGAACATTAAATTCCAATTCGTAAAGTGTCTTAAAAATTCCCAATAGTGGGAGTGGATGATGTCGAAAACTAGTACTCAAGGTAATTACAAGCTTCTTCCTTTCAAAATCCTCCAAGAGTCCAAAGACTAAGATCCACTTTCTCCTTACTTGAGGGTTATATTTATGCAAAAGTGAGGTGACTTTTCACCTACCCTCATCTCTAATTTCTAATTTAATTATATTCTATTTTTTTATTTTATTTTACAGAGTTACATTAAAATTCCAAAATAATCTTGAATAAAATAAACATCTAACTTGAGCCCAACCCAAAAACTGACAAGGCTTGAACTTATATTTGTAACTCTTGGGTCATATGAGTGTGTGCCAAGCCTTATAGTTTGATGTAATAGATAAAACGTTTCTTGAAATTAAACATTCATTGATGACTTCGTATTCATGTGTATTTGGAACCATCATTTTCAAGTAAGCTTAGATTATCTAAAATAACAAAATGATCATGGTATGTAGCTTAGTGGACTCCACCAAATGTTGTGCTAATGCCTCTTATGTTAGATTTGTATATTTTTTTTGTGAATGCTAGCTGTCATGTAAGAACTATTGCCTATACTTCATGCTCCATATCATGCTCAAGTATCACCTCTCCTAGGGCTCCGATGGAGTCTAACTTGTCAGATTTTATTACTCTCCCCTTAATGATCTGATGTTTTTGATAGGTGTTCATATTTTCATCACATATTTTTCAAGTTTTTCTTGTGTTTGGATGACGAGTATGATTTCAGCTTTATCTCTTTCCTAACTTAGTTCATCTTTTCTTGGAAATGCCTCTGGTGAATCGAGGCATTCCATACTCTGTGCATGCATCATATCAATGGCCAACAAGGTGTCTTTGAGTTGCACATATTTCCATTTAACCACACTTCCTAAGATGAGTATGGAAACTACCTTCTCGAGTTTTTCCAGTTCTTAGTACAATTGCTTTATAATGTCCTTAAGTGATTTATTCACCACCAATACTGCACATTGATAATCTACATCATAAGAGATTTAACATGATAGAGCCTAGTTTTCCCTTTGTAACCTTTCAATTTCTCAATGTGCTTTATTTAAGCTCTTATCTTGATCTTTTACCTTTTCCATAAAATGTTCAATATTCCTCTTTGTTGCTAGGGAAAAGGTTGTCCTGGCTAAGGTTATGGCCAATGGATTATCTAAAGTGTTAGATACTATGTTTCTTTACATGGTCACCGAGATGGGATTTGCTAGATTTCAAGCCAAATATTTACTCCTTTCCTGGACAATCCTATGGGTATCCTTGCCAAAGAAGAAACTTGCCAATTTCATAACCCAATTTTCATCACTGAAGATGATTCCCATATTCCCAATCAAAAAATGGCCTATTGTTAATGATGTGGAACTTGAGGTTGATAGGTCAATATTTGTGCTAGGAAAACCATTGTTGTCTAATTTTTGGGCTTTTGGTCCTTATTTCTATTTTAACCTCACTTCATCTTCAGCTTGTTTTTAAGTAAACCTATTGTTGACCATTCTTTAGTGTCTCTTGACTCATTTATGTTGGCCATAGCCGGTATGTCAAGTCATCTTCAGTATGACATAATCTACACGGTCCTTCACTCATGCTGGTTAAGAAGGTACCCATTGACTTCTTATTGGTGGGTCTACTCTTATTGAATTTGAAAAATTTCTCTAAGAGTAGACCTAGAGTCGCACCCTGGCCCCATTTACATCATTGATAGGTGACCTTATGCTCAACATCTATCAATATTATGGGTCTCTGATTGAATGGTTTCCCTTGTGTTTGATGAAAACTTACATTATCACACACTAGGATTAGTGCAGTACCTTGGTTTCCATTTGACCCTATTGGTGGATCCCTTGTCTCTGTGTCAACTTTCATTATTGTTTGGTTTAGAGGATTTCTTTCATGCACTAGCCACATCTTTTGTACGTCATAAATGTACTTAAAAATGGATACTTCATCTCTCTTCATCCGAGTTCTTCTAAATTATTGGCTTGCGAGTTACACTCGCTCTGGTTGATATGGGATGCCTTAATTCCTTCCTTCCAGCAGATCTTTTCCTATCAAATTCAACTCATTACTCCGAGAATAAGGTCTAGAGTCCTTTTTTACAGTACCTTAGGGTTTGTAGTCATCAATGACAAAATCCTTCGCTATCGATAGTGAGAATACATCAATGTCTCCTAATTGGAAGACTCTTTTAAGTGTTCAACTTCAACACATTTATTCACAGTTGTTATATTGTACTAGGGTACTTTGACACTCATTATCATTATTGGCGAGTTGTCTCACTTTTGTTAATGGTATATATCAATGACAGGCAATCAAACGATTTCTCACATGGTCAACTTCAATTCATTTATTCCCATAGTGTAGAAATGTACCATCTGCATTCAGTGAAGACCTCGGGTTGTGTCAACATTTTCGTTCACTTGATAACTCCTTTAGTTTTCTGCCAGTGACACCTCCCACCTTTATATGTTGTAGTCCTTCACAACAACATCTTATATGTTGGCACTTGAGTTTATGCAGTACCACTATGCCACCCATATGACTTGGTACTTTTATGAGGATCAGTTATGCACCATCATTGATCAGATAATATTCTAGCATCATTGATTGACTATTCTTCTATATGTGATATTGAGACATAGCTCTACTGTGTTCCTTTGCAGCTATGATCAAATGATCCATTATGTATTCTACAACTCTTTCTTTTTACTTAGGTATACATTTTGGATCTGATTTATACTTGATCAATGGACATGCTTTATTACTTCTGAGCATGGGTATCCTTGCCTCAGACATGTGTTTTCTTTTCGACTCCTTCCACAGGTATTCGATGAGCTGGAATCTGGTGATTTCCTCCTGGGTTCTTGAATGGCTCCTCTCTTTGTAATTAATATATTTCAGCCATCATGTACCCCTTCTAAACTCATATATTAGGGGGCATCTGTTATAGCATCATTGAGCACTCCTCTACACTTGATTCTCTTATATGGTCTTGGGAAATCTTTTCCCATGCAGACTTGATCTTATATTAAAAAAAAGTATTTCAAATTCCATACACAACTCTGTGCACACTAAATCACGTACATACACAATTCTTATAACACTATACCCGCATATACCTTTTAAAATATGAAAAAATAAAATAAAATGCTATTTTTTTGGGTAGGGTTCATAGGCTTTTCCGAGAGCCCACCTACAGGAGCCCATGGCATAACTGAATTACTTAATTTCAAGTGGTATAAATACACCCCTTGGGTAGGCATGAAAAACATAAGAGAAGGGATACCGACATTATACCCATTTTTCTCCCATATCAAGTCTGATTTTCAGATGCCTCTTGCACTCCCACTCTCTATGGAAACCCTAGTTTCATTTGCAGAGATGTTCATCATCTTTATAGAATCTCCTTTCACTTCTTAGAGAGGTTATCTTTGGGGCTCTGGTTGGATGGATCCAGAGGAAGCTTCGTTGGTGCTTTAGCTTTGATGAGGTTCCGCCTTTCCTGTACTTATTATTGTTAATCAATAAAGAAGATCATGTCTTGTTCCTGATATGTTATTGTCTCATGAATAATAATTGATACACTTATATATGATGATCTAACATATCTTTTATGTATGCACATTGAATTATCTATCATGTATATTCTTTTGTGAACTGACTAGGTCTACTCATTATGGAGGAAGCATAGGGTTTGGACCCTACTGGAACATCATCAAACGTAGGACCTCCGGGTATGTTTCCAAATCTATGTTTAATAATTCATACGTTTGGTATGCTTGCTTGATTGCTCTTCATTGATTATCTTGTTCTGCTCCATTGAGGTTGTCAACCCTTACCTTGAGGAAATTTTCTCTCTAACAAAGGGGAAACACTTCTATTAAGCTCTTCATCTTATGTTGCTTCAAGTCTCATGAAATTATGATTGTGGTCCTCTTCTCATTATTTCATTATTGTAAGAGATCTCAATTTTTTTCCGTCCCTATCTTCTCTAGGATTCTTTTCATTAAAAAGATGTGATGTTAATATTTTTTTATCATAAAAAGGTTCTTCTATACTTGTGGCCTTTTATAAAATCCCAATATTTATGCATCATTGAATTTGGCCCTCACCTTATGCTCAAATTTTGTACCCCTTATGTTATTTAAAGGGATTCCTAACATAAAAAGAAGAAGGGTATTCTTAAAGTGCCACAACAAATATTGAATGTTATGTTCTTAAGAAAAAGGGGTGTGTACAGCTGGACCATTTGGAATATTTACATTGTCATCCAAGTTCTCTTTGTCAAAGTTCATATTATATTCAAACCTCGGCCTTGCTATATTCATCAGTTATTGCCTGAAATCTTAAGGAGTGTGCATAGGTGGACCATTGGGCATCTTTACATTGCCACTCAAGTCCTCTTCGTCAGAGTTCATGTTATATTCAAACCTTTTCCTTCCTATATTCATCACTAATTGCCAAAAATATTAAAAAGCATTGTGACTCTTGATTCGAGCTAGATCCGTAGTTAAAAATAAATGAAAAAAATTCGGTGCCTTTAGTTCTTTCTTAGATTAAAAATTTTCTTTCACATTCACGCACCAATAGTGACGCATGTCATAGGTTCCAAAGCCCTCCACTACATATGCGTTCTTGTCATCAAATTAGGTGACTCATAAGAATACTATATGTGGCCCATGCTCTTTTTGCACCAACGATGTGGGATAAATGATATAAAATATTTATTTTGATTTAAAAAAAAAAAAAAATTACAACTACTCCCTACCCAGGGTTTATATGGCTACTAAAACCACATCACTCAAGGCTCACAACCACCGACAGTGGCCACATATTATGAAGTTATGATGGCAACAATAATTTAATATATACATAGTGACTCATTAACCCACGTTCCATGTGGGATTTCAGATTTCATTTTTATAAAAAATATAAAGAGCTAATTATGCAGAGGTTCTGCCTTGCCAACTAACAATAATACAAATGGAATAATTCAATTGAAATACAACTTCCTTTCCATTAAATTATTACAGGCATCTAGATGGGTTAGAGTGAAGATGAAATGTATTATGGATTTGAATAGTACATGATGAGAAAATATAGGCCTTTGAGTTGGATCATGATGATAAACAAGATCAATGGAAAGGTTATTTTCCAATGACATATGGTCATGTGATACATATAATATGAAGCCAAAATTGATGAGAATTGAGTAGGATACCAGGAGGCTACGCATGTAGACCACCTTTTACTCCCTCCCTATTACTCCCTCTCTACTTCTCCCACATAGGGGTTGAAGAAAATTAAAGCCTGGAAGTAATGCTAGGACAAGGAGGCCAATAACGATCGATATTATATTTATTATGGAACTTTGGATGCACATTTTTATTGACATCAATTTCCAATGATATACATATGGTTGTAAAAACATATAATATCCATGATTAATTTCGTTTCATCGATCATAAATCGACGATGACATTGAATCTATGGCTGTGGTACATCCTTCAAATAAGCATGCCTTTTCTTCTGGTAAACTCACAATGGAGGACGAATGGCCCAATTGTTTTTGACTTTGGCATTGGTTCTTGGAAGACCACCTTAGCACAATAGAAAAATTTCCATTTCAGAGCAGTGTTGGATGGCACTTTATATACTTATTCATTGCATAATACAATTATGTTAAAAATGTCGACACCTCTTTCAATTTAAAAGCAAGAGTACACCATAACATTGGGAAAATTAAAACCAAGCAACTTCATGATAAAGCATCTGAGATCGTAGAGCCATGGATCTCAGAAAAAAAAATTACAAACATTTGGGGATCAATTAATAAATGCTTACAATATCTATGACACAAAGTTACCCATTGGAAGAGAATGGCAACACATATGGAATGGTAAAGATAAAAGAGAATTTGGTATTCCTACTACGTCAAAAGGGAAGATGATTAATCCAAGTTTATTAAAACATATAAATTTTGGCTCGTTGCTTTGCATTCCATGTGATGAATTCGTTACATGGAGTGGCTTCCCACTTGTTAATAAGGGAAAAGGGAGAATATATATATCTATATATAAGTATAAGTGCATGGAACAAACACATATTTATCAAATAATCAAGTTTTAAACAAATTTTGATTAAGGCAGAGCAGTTTCCTAGAGAGGTCAACGAATACAACTATTTGACATTCATCCGACGATAATTCAAAAATGAATGAGAGCATTAGTTTGCCTGAGGAGATCTATAAAATGAAACATTTGCTAAAAACAAGGGATTTCTTCTTTGCATACCTAGATGTTTTTTTTTTTTTTTTTTTTTTTTTTTTTTTTTGATATTCCTAGTTTCCCTCATACAATTAACTTCTATTTATGTGATGTCATTTCCAGATTTACGGGACGTCTCTTTCGAGTGCCTCCTAGAAAGTGATTGCATAAATCCACTAATTTATAGTCAAGGAAAAAAAGAATGAAAAAAAAGAATGTTCTTGTATTTGTTTCATTGTTTTACCACATAAATTGGTACATAGTTCATGATAATTATGTAGGATCAAAATCTTGTTGGTCATTGTCAACTAATTTAAAATGACTGTGTAACACCTTCCACTTAATATTTCAACCTGAAGAAATGTACTGGGATGAGAATGTAATAAAATAAAGAACTTTCCTTGCTGATCATTTACTCTTTTATGGTCTTTGGCAACTGGGCTTATGCTCTCTTATTAATTTACAAACTTTACTTTTGTATAAATGTTTTAATTTATTTTCTACAGTTGTAAAAATTTGAATTTATGTGTTTTTCTTGCTTTTCTGTAAATTATGCTTTTTTTTACCATGTTTTACTATTTCTCACACTAACCCTAATTTCTATAAATAATGTGTTTACTAATCTCCTAACTTTTAGTTTGTTTAAAATTTACTTAAGTTAGTCGTCTTTTATTTTTTATATGTTTTTTTATTTATGTATTTTTTTCATTTAGTTGTTGTATAAAATAAATCTTAATCATTAAATAACTATATCATACATTTCACATAATGAATAAAAGTTTTATTTTCATAAGATAAATACATATACAACAATTTAACTATATGATTAAAGAGTTAATTACACAAGTTGTGTGTAGTTTAATGGTAGAGTTAAAAGTCATGCAACTTGGTTGTCATAGTTCCAATTCCCACTAAGTTCATTTTGTTTAACTAGAATTACATAACAAAGGGGTTAATAATGCTCTTTAACAATATTTAATTGTTGTATAAAGAAGTATTATGCACTTCACTTCTTTAGTTATGCACCTAATGTTTGACATTAATAAGAGGATTGTTTTTTGTTTAATTTCTCATGTATAAAGCCATTATAGTCATTTTCTTTCTTTAATTTATAAGTTTCTTGCGGTTGAGTCACTTAGCGAATTGATTGGTTTGCTACTTTTTATATAATTTTTGTTTAGGGTTAGGAGTTTTCTTTATTTTCTTTTCTTTTGACCATGATGGTTACTAGTTGTAGGATTCTTCCTCGCCATCTATAACTCCTTGAAAATTAAGTAGATTGAGTTGCGCTACTATTAGCATGGAATCAATTCTGACTTTAGGAGCTATTAGCGGTGCTGGAAATCCATCAACCAAGGGGATATCCCCGATATGAAGTCCCAATTAGACCTCACACCATTTGGTATAGGAGTCCCATCCAGTATAAAGGCCCAGTTGCCAAATCCTCAAAGATCTACCTTGGCTCTAGCTGTCAGCACAAGAGAGTGATGCAATGGTATCTTTGAACAACAAGGTAAGTGTGCCTGGTGATAGTGCAATACAATTGTGTCAAGGTTCTCTTACTGCAAAAAGGGGGATACAATCAGGACTCTAAGTGAGAGGTAATAGTACCACCTAGGAAGAGACACATGCGAACAAGGAAGGTCTAGCCAACATCCAGCTGAATAGTCCACAACAAATGAGGCAATTGTTAAAACCAAAGTACAGGGAAAGATCCATCCACCATCCAATGGAATAGTCCACAATGGATGTGACAGTGATTTTAACCAATGAGCGAGAAAGGTTCGTCTAGTATCCTACGAAGTAGTCCACAAGGATGAGGCAACAGTGATAACCAATGCATCACATTCCCAACAAGGTGCTAAAACAACTGAAATAGTTAAACCATCTTAGTACATATGAAACAAACATGAATTACAAATGCTCAAAGAATATAGTCTTACAAACATCCACAAGTCGTGCATGGAAATGTGCTAGCCTAACCAGGCTACTGTATTATGTAAAAATTTCAAGAAACATATTTACATCATACATCACTAACCCAGTAGTGGGACATTGAAGCCACTCCTCGCTCCTCAAAGAATTGATTGAAACTCTCTATGCTTTGTTGGAGGAGCCAAGGTGAAAAGTTGTTTTCTCATACAATGAGGGGGTATATATAACCAAGGGGTGATGCTTGACCCTTATGACTCTTCGACTACCCTCATGACTATTCAACTTCCTATGACTTTTCAACTGACACAACTCTTCATACCCATTTGTGTCCATTGGACTTCCACTTTACATTAAATTCGATTTACAATAGACATGGACCATAATAGTGATGTGGCCTTTGGCAACTCAGGACATGAATTGACATGATATTGTTGACATGGACTATCTTGTTGAGGTGGCAATGTCAAGTTGTTGTTGCTACTGAGTGATGGATGTGTTCTTGGATGCGCTTTCTCTTCTCCTCCGCATAACTTGATGATGCAAGGTATTCAATGATCTTTAGTCTTGAGAGGTGGTTGCATGCATGTGTTCCCTTTGCTTGTGCTTGAAAAGCTTCTTTGTCCATCCAATTGTAAATGAGTCTTCTAGCATGTTCGCTCCTCCTTCTTCATCGTCTTGTCATGATTTAACAATGTACCTGTTCCCGCAATTCACTCATGACGAGACAACATCAAATCCAAAAACTCCCTAGTCTAAGATGATGCACTGTTATCCATGGACTAAGCCAGGGAAAACTCAAAGGCTGGGAAAGAGGGCCTAGTAACTACGCATTGTGCAGTTCCAGGTGACAGGGAGGGAGACTGGTCATTGAGATTACACACAACGCAACTCAATCTTGGCTAAGGAACTCTTGAGCACAATCTTCACTGCCAAGGAAACTTGTGTAGAGGCCATTAGGAGACAAGATTGTAGAGTTGAGACCATTAGTGGCTGCTCTAGGATGGGACCCTGGGAGGCAGGTCTGTGCAGTTTTTAGAGGCAAGGTAGGACTAGGTAACAGAGGGGTCTAGGAGGACAAATCTGTGCAGTTCTTGAGGTCAATGAGTCCCGGCTGAGGGAGGACACTCGGGAGACACTTTTCTGTAGTTATGGGAGGCAAGGGAGGCTTGGTTCTCTGCACATTGCAGGGTTCTAGCAGGTAAGGAGGAAGCTTGATGACTCATCACGAAATGCACAATTCAAGTCACGCTAGGAGAATCTACTTCACAATTCCGAGGATGAAGGAAAACTGCTCAACTATGGAATTGCGTAGTGCAATTTCCCTGAGAGATGGTGACTACACATTGCGTAGTTCCACGCAACATGGTTGCATCACTGAGGATTGAGACTATGCAGTGCACAGTTTATTTGGGGTCCGGTGAAAGTGTGTTTCCCAGTCAGGAGGATTTTCAAAAAAATGGTTGTGTGGGAGGTAGGTGAACTTGTGAGGAGCTTGAAATTGTGATCACACACTTAGCATAATTTTTTGACACAACAACAAAGACCTTCAGAACAACAATACAAGGCATTACCCTCTATGATACTATCCTAAAACAAAATGCAACAAGTGCGACACTTGACATTGACTTAAGACGATCATGACGACACTTGTGCAACAATGATTAAAACTTTGTGTATGAGTGTGATAGGTGTTTACATGGCTAGGACAACTTGTATAGACAAAGACCAACTTTCCAAGTCATCCAAAAGGATAGCAAATGTGCCATGACAACTAAACATGCCAAAAGATGACAATTGATTCAATAAGTGAAAGGGAGTAAGAGACTTAGAGGAAACACATGGAATGACTTTCAATGCTTACAACCATGCATGTCATTGAAGTCATAATGATATGATAATGATAAACGGTCCTTCAAGCTACACTAAGATGTGTATTTCAAAAGATGTACTTTGGTTTCCATACCTACCCTCCAAAGGGTTATGCATGAGATGGAGTCTTCATGTGGTCCTGATCTTCTATCAGACCCTGGGTAACTTGGTCTCCTTCTATTTTCTCCTCAGCTCATTAAGAGTCATCTAGCATGTCATCCATCTCCATGGCCACTGAGAGACAAAATTGTGCAATTTAAGCGGGCAGTGACTGCTGTGGGATGAGGCCTTGGGAGGACACATCTACGTAGTTTTAGGAGGCAAGGTGGATTTGGCAGCTGAGATGCCTGAAGGACAAAACTGTGCAGTTTCTCGAGACAATGGGTTTTGGTTGAGGGAAGGACACTGGAGGAAACCACTGCATAGTTTTGGATGCCAAGGGAGGCTGGGATTTCTATTCATTGTGTAGTTCTAGTAGGTAAGGGAAAATTTTGAGGGTTGCATATGCGAAGTGCGCAATTCAGGAAAGTTGGATGAGGCTAGGTTGCTAGGGAAACTCTTAAATTTGGCCAAGTGTGGGATCAGTGGAACCAATGTGAACAATGATATAAATTGACTACAATCACACACTTGAACACTTAACGATACAACATAGACCATTAAGAACAAATAGAAACATACTTCACTTAATGCAACAACCTTTGTGGTAGCTTACGACAAGTGCAACTCTGATGATAGACTTTGGGAGGATAAAGGTGACACTTGTTCAAGAGTGAAAAACATGTCTATGTGATGAGAACAACCCATTCTCATAAAGGTTTCCCCTTGAAGAAAAACAAACTTCCTTTTGCACGACAAGCGATAATCCCCATGCCCAAAGATGACACATATGATATAAAGATAAAAGGGTGAACGACTCTTAAGATTGAAGAAGGGAGCTTGAGATCAACAACTTACCAATAAGTGACTAAGGAACGATCGATCATAGGATCCAAAGTAGGCTCCAAAATTCAAGTATAAACCAAAAATTTGGAGGGTGTTGCAGCTGCTACAACACTGGCGACGCATTGGTTGAATTCTAGCTTCTCTGTCTTAGTTCATTTTTAGTGCAGGGCAGACATGGTCCCCTTTGTACCTTCTCATTTGAACACAACATAAGATTCAACCAAATCACAATGTTTCAAATTGGGAAGGGTAGTTTATCTCACGAGCTTAAGATTTTCAAAGTATAGCTTTTCATCTCTGGTGTTGCTCTACTGCCAGTAGTCCTAGACGGCACCCTGATAGAGTCACGTAGGAACACAAACATTGCTCCACTGCCAGCAGGCCTGGACAGTACCCTGGCGGAGTTGCTTGCTTCACCTCTATGCACATGAATCCTTTCTCCTCTTTCGCCTTCATTTATTTATTAAAGAGAACTGTGCATTGACACTTATTTATTTTAGGGTGGAAGGGGGATCTCGACTTATTGAGAGCATGAGAGGTTGTTCCTTCAAAGAAGCATATAAAGAACTTTGATTTAGGTTTTAGATTTCCCCTTCTCCATTTCTACTAGTTGGATAAGCTTGAGAACACCAAAGTAGAGAACTGATTATAGGAATGAGGTGCCGAGACTCGGCATAGGTCCATGGTTACACCAAAGTTATCCTTACAAGCAGATCATATTTTCCATTATAACTTCATCGCCCAAAAGATACAACCAATTACAAGGAAGCGGGACACAAGATTGGCCAAATGTTGAAGTGTCACAAGACTCTTTGATCTTCAGCCACATACACACTCAAAATCCACAAAGCAAGAAGGCACAACACTTATTCATGTATGATGAAAACCAAAAGGAAAACTAAACAAGGAAGAAAATAAAGAAAAAAGAAAGGAAACATAGAACCAAGAAACAAAATCAAAAGACAAGAGAACAAAATGAGTAAAGGAAACATGATGTAAAATCAAAACAAGGAAACGAGGATGGACTATGGAGAACAAGTGCACGAAAGGGAAAGTTAACAATGCAACCAATCCTACTCCTAACCTAACAGCTAGAAGGTCAGGGTCATGTAAAATGAAATTTCCAGTGAAGCCACTGTGATTGTTTTTGACCTGCATCCACAAAGATATGAATGATTAAAACATATATAAATTAATGTGCAACAGAAGATACAAAAACTTGAAAAACCTTCATAAGAAACAAAAGTTCCTACCTATGGGAAGAAAGATGTGCCACAACCACTAATTTAGCCCAATCCACATTCTTACCTTTTTGATGATTACCATTTTTAAACAAACCTCGAAAGCCTCTTGCGGATATGTATTCATCTACACCTTAGCAAGTGTAAGTAAGGATTGAAACTTTATTTCTGCAACAGATCTTGCGAAGTAGGATTGTTCCAACCATTCAATGATTGGATCATAAAATTCATGATGAACCTCTTGAAAACCTCGTGATATTTGAAAATATGAATTTTCAATTCGAGGAGTGGGATCATGATGGGAATCTTGTAAGGGAAAATAGATTTGATCATTCTCGAAGGTCATGCCAAGATAATGAGGACCTACCATAACCATCAATGAAGGTTGAAGTCCCTCACCTGCTTGACAAAAATCTGAATAGAGAGATGTTAAATAATGAATATCAAGGAGTGTGAAGCAACTTTCATTGGATGTGTTTATGGGAAACGATAAGCTGAATGGCAGTCACCCAAGATAGAGAAATCATTAAGTGAGCTAATAGAAGCATCAGATTCCCAGTTTGTAATAAACGAAAAAAATCAATTTGAACAATCTTGCAAACGCTTTGAACAATAGAACCAAGTTCCTTGCGAGCTAGATATGCCAGACCACTTTCCTGCAACTCATGACTAGTTGTGCAAGCATCATAGTCATTAAAAGAGTTCAAAATGGATGCTAACACCACACATGCATCAGACCAGTTGAGGCATGGTGAATGGAGACGAAATTCATTCATGTGACAACTTGTGCATTCATTATCATTCGAGGATATTTCTGGTGTGATGAAAGGACAAATTTGCAATACAATATTTGCAAGAAGACCGAGGAGCTAACCATTAAGGGAGAAATTCGATAAGTATGATTCTTGCGGGAAAACATAGTCCTTGAGATGATCGACTTCATAATTACATGACTTCATGAGAGATGTACATTCCCAACCTGAGCTTGATGTGAGAGATTTTCAGGAAGATGAATGAACTGTAACATATTCTTGTATTCGGTTAGAAGTAAAGTCTTGAAATTTGAAATATCACACCCGAAATACCAAACAATTTTAACACATAAATCTACAGTGAGTGAAACCATGCAAATAGATGGATTGTGCGAGAGAAACCATATATGATTTAGTTTGGGGAGCTTACCAGAGTCGCGAGATCCTAAGATAACCATCAATAGAATTTGAAGTGCCTCGACTCCCTCGAAGGTTCCAAAAATTTCCAGGATTGTAGCATCACATTTTGAAGCTTGAACGAGATCATGCATTTTTTGAGGGTGGCTATTGTTACTAATTTCAAAACTGCTCTCCAGATGCAACTATCTCTGTCACAATTTTCACCAAAATTTTCAGCTTCAACAACAATCATATTACTTAATTGAAGAGGCTCTTCTTATATCTCATTCAAGGAAAAATGAATTGGTGAGATCTCATGAGCAAGCTAATTTGAAGAGTTGTCTTCATGCAAAAGAAGAGATGATGAGGGGTGGGAAGATTTTTCTACAATTTGACTATTTTCAATTTCATCGTGGACAACCTCACCACCTTGTGTCAATCAAGGACTCATTAGACTAAGAAACAAAAGAACATGGAGTATCCTCATCAAAAGTGAATGTGTTACTAATGGTAGGGCACAAAGGATAGTGAGGTGAAGGGGAATTTTTGATATGAACACCTTCTTTGACCGAAGCAGATTCTAGATCCAAATTAAAATCTTCATGAGGAACCACAAGATCATATGATGTGATTGGGCATTCATCACGACACACAGAAATATAATTATCATCATTGGAATGATTACTTCCCAATGCTGGGGGTTGATTGGAAGGATTAATTGTATTGGATTTTCCACCGAGATTAGAAGGTTGAGAATCGTTCAAGAACGGAAACTCATTGATTTGACATGGAAGATTTCAAAACATAGAGGAAACATTAATAGTTTCCTCACCTTTTTGGTCATTTTCTGTGTAATGTGACTTCCTTGTACTTGATCACAATTTTGAGCCAATAGTTTGAGAACCAAGAGAATGTGAAAAACTAGATGGTGAAGAAGATTGACCAAGTGGTTCATGGTACAAAGAGTCATGATGTGAATAAGATAGAGGATAACAGGATCAACCTTGAGATTAGAGTTGTGAATGGTGACATTCTCTTGCAGATTGGAGGAGTGAGTCTTCATTGTAGGCTTCTTGAGCCATTCTGTAATTTCCTCCATTGAAGCAGTAGAAGAAGGAGAAACTACTACGTAATTATGGGGATGAAGGAAGTCTCATCAACTTTGGAATTGCATAGTTCAAATGCCCTAGGGGACAGTGACTATGCACTATGCAGTTCTAGGTAGCAGGGTTGCATCACTGAGGGTTGAGATTGTGTAGTGCACAGTTCAATCGGGGTTAGGTGAAAGTGAGTTGCCTAGCCAGGAGGATTTTCAGAAAAAATGGTTAAGTGTGGGAGGCAGGTGAAATTATGAGGAACTTGAAATTATGATCACACACTTAGCATACTTCATCGACACAATAACATAGACCACCAGAACAATAATACAAAGCATTACCCTCTGTGAGACTGTCATAAAACAAAAATAAACAAGTGCGACACTTGATATAGACTTATGACGATCGTGACGACGCCTATGTGATAATTCTTAAAACTTTTTGTATGAGTGGGACAGGTGCTTACATGGATAGGAAAAATTGTATACACAAAGCACAACCTTCGAGGTCACCCGAAAGGCTCACAAATGTGCCATGAAAACCAAACATGCCAAAGGACAACAATTGATCCAACAAGCGAAGACAACAAGACACTTAGAGGAAACACATGTAATGAATTTCAGTGCTTGCAACCATGAATGTCATTGAAGACATAATGATATGACAATGATATGCGGTCCTTCAAGCTACACTAAGAGACATATTTGAAAATATGTACTTTGTTTTCCATACCTACCCTCCAAAGGGTTATGTATGAGATGGAGTCTTCATGTGGTTGCAATCTTCTATCATACCCTGGGTTCCTTGGTCTCATTATCTTTTCTCCTCAACTCCTTGAGATTCATTTAGCATGCCATCCATCTCCATGGCCACTGAGAGAAAAAATTACACAGTTTAAGTGGGCAGTGACTACTGCAGGATGAGGCCCTTAGAGGACACATTTCCATAGTTTCAAGAGGCAAGGTGGACTGAGTAGCTGAGATGCCCGAAGGACAAAACTGCGCATTTTTTGGAGATAGTGGGTTCCAGTTGAGGGAAGGGCGTTGGAGGAAACCACTACATAATTTTGGATGCCAATAGAGGATGGGTTTTCTGTGCATTGTACAATTCCAGTAGGCAAGGGAAAAGCTTGAGGGTTGCAGATGTGAAGTGTGTAGTTCAGGAAAGCTGGATGAGGCTAGGTTGCTAGGGAAACTCCTGAATTTGGCTAAGTGTGGGACGAGTGGAACCGATGTGAATAGTGATATAAATTGAATATTATCACACACTTGAATACTTAATGATACAACATAGACCATCCATAACATATAAAAACATACTTCACTTAATGCAACAACCTCTGTGGCAGCTTATGACAAGTGCAACTCTGATGATTGACTTTGGGAGGATAAATGCGACACTTGTTCAAGGGTGTGTGAAATGAGTGTGAAACATGTCTATGTGATCAGAATAACCCATTATCACAAATATTTCCCCTTGAAGCAAAACTAACTTCCTTTTTCACGATAAGCGATAATCCCCAGGCCCAAATCTGACACATACTATATAAAGATAAAGCATGAACGACTCTTAAGATCGAAGAAGGGAGCTTGAGATCATCAACTTACCAATAAGTGACTAAGGAACGATCGATCACAAGATCCACAGTAGGCTCCAAAATTCATGTATAAACCAAAATTTTAGAGGGTGTTGTAGCCACTACAACACTTGGCGACACACTAGTTGAATTCCAACTTCTCTGTCTTGGTTCATTTTTAGTGTAGGGTCTTGGTCCTTCAGGGAGTATTGATTCATCATGTAGATTATTTTGGCTTCCTCACTTACCCCATGGGTGGACATGGTCCCCTTTGTACCTTCTTAGTTGAACACAACATAAGATTCAACCATATCACAATGTTTCAAATTGGGAAGGGTAGTTTAGCTTGTGAGCTTAAGACTTCCAGAGTATATTTTTTCATCTCTAGTGTTGCTCCATTGCCAATAGGCTTGGTCAGTACCCTGACGAAGACACATAGGAACACAAACATTTCTCCACTACCAGCGAGCCTGGACAGTACCTTGGTGGAGTTTCTTAATTCACCTCTCTGCAAAGGAAGCCTTTCTCTTCTTTCTCCATTTATTTATTAAAGAGAACTGTGCTTTCACACTTATTTATTTTGGGGCAGAAGAGGGATCCCGACTTATTGAGAGAAAGAGAGGTTATTACTTCAGAGAAGCATATAAAGACCTCTGATTTAGGTTTTCTCATTTATATTTTCCCCTTATCCATTTCTACTACTTGGATAAACTTGAAAACTCCAAAGAATAAAATTGAGTATAGGCATGAGGTTCTCAGACTAGACACAGGTCCATGGTTGGACCAAAGTTCTCCTTACGGATGGATCGTATTTTTCGTTAGAACTTCATCGGCCAAAAGATACAACCAATTACAACAAAGTTGGACACAGGACTGGCCAAATGTTGAAGTGTCATAAGACTCTTTGAACTTCAACCACATACAAACTTAGAAGCCACAAAGCAGCAAGACACAACACTTATTCACGTATGATGAAAACCAAATGGAAAACTCAACAAGGAAGATATGAATGATTAAAAAAGATATAAAGTAATGTGCAACAAAAGATACAAAAACTTGAAAAACCCACACAAGAAACGGAAGGTCCTGCCTGTGGGCAAAAAGATGTGCCACAACCACTACTTTAACCCAATCCACATTCTTACCTTTTTGATGGATACCATTTTTAAAAAAACCTCAGAAGCCTCTTGTAGATATGCCTTTATCTACATTGAATTTCTTAGCAAGCGCAAGGAAGGGTTGAAACTTGCCGTCTGCAATAGAGCTTGCCAAGTAGGATTGTTCTAGCCATTAAACGATTGGATCATAAAATTCATGATGACCCTCTTGAAAGCCTCGTGATATTTGAAAAGATGAATTTTTTTATTCAAGGAGCGAGATCACAATAAGAATCTTGTAAGGGAAAATATATCTGATGACAGTCATGCCGAGACAGTGAGGACCTACCATAACCATCAGTGAAGGCTGAAGTGCCTCACCTTCTTGACATAAATATGAATAGAGAGATGTTAAACACTGAAGATCAAGGAGTGTGAAGCAAATGTCATTGGATGTGCTGATGGGAAAATGATAAGTTGAATAATTTCTTAAACTCCTAAAAATTTCACGATATAAAACTTGAGCGAAAAATGTTATAGAAAAATTTTCAAGACGTACTTTTTAAGACTAATTTTAGGGTTGGTCAAAGACCCTAACTTCCATAAGATATAATTTAAAAAATATAGTCAGTCAAAATGAGAAAAGAATTCTATGCATAACCACCTATTTATACTTAGTATTATGAAACCTTCAAAGTCTAATACTTTACCAAATAAATTGTATAACTAAAACCCTAACATGGTTCCTTTAAGATGAATTTTACGATTGATCACAATCCCTAGATTTCATAGATATATCTCAAAAAATATAATGAACCATAGTACAATTTTTTTGTGATATATACTATAGTATTTCTCCTCCTTCTCCAAAAACTTTCACTATCTAAAACATCTGAGAAAAAAATTTATAATGAAAATAAAAAGATGGCATGTACTTCATTATGTTTCCTTAGCCTTTTCAAAATTTTACTAATTGAAACTTCCTAAAACAACATTATTATGAAAGTGCAATTATGTCTTGATTGAAGAAGAAAATCCCTAGGACAATAAGCTTTGATACATAATGTAATGAACCAAGCACCTTAAAAATGATAAAAGGTTGAGAAATAAAATCCATTTTGAGGGGAACCCCCTTTTATAATGAATCTAATACAAAACTCAAGATGAGATGATCCTACGACTAGGTAGCCTCTCTCTCTCTCTCTCTAGATATATATATATATATATATATATATATATATATATATATATATATATATATATATATATATATATATATATATCTGTGTGTGTGAGATAAAGGGTACAATTATGATGAAATGATATAATGAATGTTCTAGTTGACCTATTAATATAGCAATAGAATTGTAATAACTTAATATATATGGCTTAATATGGCGATTTTACGCTTAACAAAGAGTAATTAGAATGACTAGGCTAAAACTAATATATGGACAAAGACATAAAATAGGAAACTCCCCAATCCTAAGAAGAATGTAAGGAACCCAAAAGAAACATCACCAAAATTATTAACAAATCATATCCAATGTTTTCAACATTGATTATCACTCTTGTACAAGAGTTTATTATGAACACTAACCTCAACCACATTCATGAAATCAAAATTAACAATTTAGAAGAAAAATAAGAACCATAAAAAGGTGGATACAAAACATGAAATCACCACCCTATGAAAAAGAACCCACAAAAAAAAATGCTCACATAGTCAACAACATATTAGATACCCAGAGAAGATACAAATTTAAAAACCCAAAAACCCTTTATTAAACCATCAATGAAGTGAACCCACACCACATAAGTGAAGAAAAAAATGGTAAAAACCCTCGAAATATCAATGAAAAAACCTCATAAGCCTTTTAAAGCATATATAGTAAAACTCATAATTATTAGATATACATTATTTCTTTACTTTGATAAAATATCATGAATTACGATTTGAATAAATGTAATTTTTCATATCATATTAAATTATAAAATGTTATTTTGAAATATAGAATATCATTGATTACAATTTGAATAAATGTCATTTTTCATATCATTTTAAATTAAAGAATGTTATTTTGAAATATAGTTTTGATTTTGATGAATAAATAAGGAATAAATTAATTTTGTAGAAAAATTTGATTTTTTATAAATTTGTCAATATTTTGTTTTAAAATATTATAATGGTTGTTTTATATATAGATTATTTATAATTTTGAGATATTTATATAAAAATGGAGGTTAAGTAATTTATTTACAATGTTCATTTTGAATTTAATATTGAGATTTTACCTTTTTCATATTCTCGTGAGAATTACGAAAAAAAATAATGAGTTATTGTCTCCTCACCCATTAATGCATGCATATCTGACTAATATATAATATAGATATAATATTTTTATTATATATATATATATATATATATATATATATGCTAATTTTAATTATAACAAGTTGAATTTCATTATAATTTTAATTTTAATAAATAAAAAATAAATTAATTTTAATTTAAAAAATTATATAAATTTTATATTTATAAATTTATATTATATAAATTATAATACAGCTTGAATGGGTTTAATGGTTAAGAGCATGTGTTTTCTTCTAAGAGGTCACAGGTTCAAAACCGGAGAGGTAGAGTATATAAGCCTTCGTAGCAGTCAAATCGCTGCGTGGAGGTGGATCCCTTGTCCCACAAACAAGGGGGTCTCATACACCAATTTGATGTCTTACTTAGGTATAACCTTAAAAATAAATATTATTATTAATATCAAATTAATTATATAAAAATAAAAATAAAATAATTTATTATTGAAAAAAAATTACAAAATTAATATTATATTTAATTAAAAAAAATTAAAAAAATAAATTACCATGTTCTTGTTATCAAATAACTAAATTCCTTAAATAAATAAATTACTATGTTCTTGCTATCAAATAACTAATTTCCGTTCTATTTGAATCACATGATTCAAAATAAATATGATTCATAGTTTAATACTCACTTTTTCATTGTCTCACATTTATATACCAATTCACTAGAATTGCCTGGAAATAAGATATCTCTTGAGTTTATTTTCCTTCAGAAATGTTAACATAATAGACATAAAATTATGTCTAATTTGTTTTTCTAATGGTATGAAAAAATTTACTTTTCTAAGTTCTCACATTTTTAAAGTCACAATAAACTTGAGATTAATTCTATTTCTAATGTTTATGGATAAGTCTACTTTCTTAGACTCTCATTCTCATTCTTACGCCACATATTAATTTTCTCTTTATCATTTAAGGTCAGTTCTTGCTTATTTGTTAGTTCATTATCTTAATTTGTTATTTAAAAATCATGTCTTCATTAATAACCATGTTTAAAAGAGTGTTTACAAGGTTTTTTTTAAGCCAAATGTTACTACAGTTACTTTCAACACTTACTTTCATTCTCATTTTTACGGTACATATTAATTTTCTATTTATCATTTAAGTCCTCTACCGAGGTGGAGGAATTGCCTGGGCGACCAAAAGTGGTCGGAATTCAGGCAAAAAAATTTCAGAAAATCTTGTAAAGACAGTATTTGAATCATGTTTTTGATGGTGGAAATGGATTCAACACCATCAAAAACATCTAGGACACCTAAAAATTTGAAGTTTAACAACTATAACTTGAATTTACAAAAATCCTTGCCAGATTTTCTCTAAATATAACCGGAATTTCCATAAATTTCCAGGCAATTCCTCTGGCTTATTTGTTAGTCCTTTATCTTAATTTGTTATTTGAAAATCAAGTCCCCATTAATAACCATGTTTAAAAGAGTGTTTACAATGTTTTTTTAAACCAATGTTATTACACTTAACATGTTTTTTAAGGTAATAATTTAGTATTTAAATAGTATTTTTCTATAATTAAATATATAAAAAATTATGATACCTTTATAAATTTATTAATGAAATATTATTATAAATTTGTTAATAAAACATTATTATTGAAATAAAAAATAAATAAATATTATATATAAATACTACATTCTAATAAGATCAAACAATTTGATATAAAAGAAATTGTTATTATTATAAAAATTAACTAATTATTAATTCTATAAAAGATTTATCATTAGATTCTCAGTATCTAGACATAAACCGTCACCCCTGCCTCTATTATTGACATTAAATTAAACATAGACCATCACCATGCCTCGTTTCAAGAATTCTCATTTTAGTATTTATATATTCAGGTGGCATTTTTCGAGGCACATTAGGACTTTGAATTAAGAACTAAATATTTTGATGGAACATGTTCGAAGAAATAATATTTTAATGATAATTTTATAAATTTATTAATGAAACATGATTATTGAAATAAAAGATAAATAAATATTGTATATAAATATTACATTCCAATAACATCAAACAATTTGATATAAAAACAGTGTTATTATTATAAAAAATAAATAAATAAATTATTAATTCTACAAAAAAAAATTATTATTAGATTCTTAGTATCTAGACATAAAACATCAAACAATTTGATATAAAAATATTGTTATTATTATAAAAAAATTAAAAGAATAAATTATTAATTCTATAAAGGATTTATTACTATAAAAAATTTATTACTATGAATCTAGATTCATAGTATCTGGACATAAACCATCAAACAATTTGATATAAAAATGGTGTTATTATTATAAAAAAATTAAAAAATAAATTATTAATTCTATAAAAGATTTATTACTAGATTCTTAGTATCTAGACATAAATTACTAGATTCTTAGTATCTAGACATAAACCATCACGCCTGCCTCTAATGACATTACATAGACCATCACCATGCCTCTAAATATGGACATTGAATTAAAAACTAAATATTTTAATGAAACATGTTCCAAGAAAAACAAAAAAGTATCATGAAACTTCCAGCACATCATGGCAACATCCAAAAATCCTTTAACTTAAAAAATTGAAGAAAACAAAGGTGGCTGGGAATGTATTTAACCACTTTTCCGTCTTAAGCATTGAGCATGTTCCTACTTCCAATTGCAAATTTTATTCTCAAGAGGAAATCCATTTCAGCATTGCAAATTCTGTTCTCCATTTCAGCATTAAACTCTTTATAAATATGATAATAAATAGTGGAGCTAACATAGTTTAGTTTTGTTGTTGTTTTTTTTTTTTTTAAAGAGTTTTTCTATTTTACATATATATAATTGATAACAAACATTAATCGCCAAAAACATGGCTATTGAAACCCTTCTCTATATGAAGGTGTAATAGTAATTTTAGTGTAACAAACTCATATTCTCATTTTTAATTTCCTTTTAAACTTATTGAAGTTTTAAAAATTCCACAATATAGAATTGATGCACTTGTGTAATCTATGTAGTCTATGAACATTATTGCTTTTACTTTAAAATAAGCAATTATATTTACATTATTAGTTGCTTCAATAGGATTTACACTAACTTGGTATAAAATTCTAAAATCGTATAATTATAAATAATATATTTATTTATTATAGGTTTATAATTATTTAAAAAATAATTATTGATATATAAAAGAATTATAATATTTTGGATTGTTTTTTAACTAAATTTTCAAATTAAATATGTGTTTGCATTTTTGAAATTGAAAAGTTAATTTTTTTTACAATTTTCATTACTGGAAATGACAATCTATATTTTGATTTATTTAATTAAATATAATATTACATTTTCCATTACTGTTACCGTTATATTGTTAGTTAAATATAATATTACATTTTCCATTACTGTTACTGAATGTCAAAATCATGGAAATTGACATTGAACTTTAATAGAGATACGTTTTCATTAAAAAAAATTAAAATAAATTTTTGTTTGAAGATGTGTGCGGTTGGAATTTTTGCTAGTTAAATCTAAAGAATAATCCACAGTGTACATATTTTAGATCAATGTTTCTAATCTAGAACAATATTTATCATAAGACCAATTTATAGAGAATGCGTTGTTATCTAAGGGAAGTGATAAATATAAAAGAGCTACATGAGGGAAAGCAAAAGATTAATTCAGCCAAGAAATAAGAGAGAAATAAAACTAAAGGGAAGCACTAGAATATTAGAGAGCAAGTTGATTAGGGAATCAAGAGGGCAGTAAAACCTAAGGGAAACTCTAAAACATCAAGAAGAAAGAGTATAATATAATTAAATTAAAGTATGATAATAGATAAATAACAAAATTCACATTTTAAGTGAAAAAAATAATAATTAATATTATACTAAGGTTTATGATACACCATTAATAGTATGAAATGTATAATAACAACACCTAAAGTTTTAAATGGAAATAAAATAGAGGGCAATATTAATTTCATTAATAATAATAATGCATCATTAAAGGTGTGGGGAGAAATGGTAAAGAATTTTACTATTATGATGATGATAAAAGTATAAGGGAAAGGGCATAATTATATTAAAAATGTTAATGAAATGAAAAAGGAGGGGTTGTGGGGTTAATAATAATAGTTAATAGTATAATAATATAAAGCTAAGACATAAACGAAATATTTTTTTACTAAAGATAAAAAAAATATTCTATGATCTAAAAGTAAAAGAGATAGGGTAAGGTGTATGTGAAACAAACCAAGAGGGACAAGTAGATGGAAAAGAGAAATAAAGGAAGAGAGGATAAGGTTAAGCCGGGAAATATATAATCAAGAAAAAGGTTAGTGGGGGAGGAGAACAACAAAAAGAGAAGAATAAGGAAAAATAAGAAAAATAGGAGGAGGAGAAAAGAATAAGGAGGGAATAGGAAAAGAAAGACGAGAGGGGAAATCCTAAAGGAGTAGGAGGGGGTAAGAACAATAATCAAGTTAACAATCAACTCAATAGGTTAAGGAGGATCTAATGACCAAAAGGAGGAGTGGCGGGTAGAGGAAAGGAAGGAGAGAGGAAAGTTCAAGGAAGGGGCATAGGAAGAGAGGAAGAAGGGGAAATGGAAGAAAGAAAAATAAAAGAAAAAAGGAAAATGGTTGTAGGGGGCACCAATGGTAATGAAGGAGATAATTAGAGGGGGAGAAAGGAGACATGGAAGGAGATGATCAAAATAATAAGGAAGAGGAAAGGAATAAAACTAAGAAGAGAGGAGATGAGAACGGATCAACCAAGATGAATTATGAGTGGAGCAATGTGAGTAAGGGGAGGTAGTAGCTATTGACTTCTAAACCACAATCCCTATTGATATTATGAGGATGCTTCATTATTTCCAGTGCCTCTTTGTATTTTAATTTCTACTGATGACCTTCTTCAATAGGGATATTAGTGCTTTCAATGAAAATATGGTGCCCAATTTTGGAAGAGTGCTTTGCTAGGGTAGAGGATCTAATTCATCCATTCTTTATGTTAGCTCAATGTTCTTTCAATATGATTTTGAATGATATACAAGTTTCTCCAATATAACACATTATGCAGGAGCATTCCACCTTAAAAATATCTTTGATTTGAAGATGGTCAATCGTATCTTTGACATACCTCATCTTTTGTCTAATAGTAACAAAGGGTTTGAGGGAGCAAAAAATGTATTTTCTTCTTTGAGCTTTCACAATTCCATCAGTATTACCTCAAATATAAGGAATATATGCTTTGCCTTTGATAGGTTGAGATCTGTGAGAAGAGGGAGGTTCCTTATTTTTAGTTTTCTTGATGATCCTTTGGTGTAATTAATGATGCAAATGTTTATGGGGTTTGCCATTTTCAATCTTTTTACTAGTTCTATCTTGGGACCCGTGGTTTATGAGCCCACAAGTAATCTCATCCTTGCTTCCATTGCAAGCTAAAGAACCCTGTGGTTTACATGGGGTGTTAATTCATCAAATAAAGTCAACAAATCTATAAATCAAGCGATCAATGCTTTAAATCACTATGCAGACAAACAAAATTACATAAACTCGGCATTAAAATAATTAATTTAATTGTTATGCTATTACATGGCACCTCGATGGGTCTAATATTCATCCAATTGACTGCCTCTTTTCAATTCCCAAAGGCTACAATTTATAGATGAAATTACAATATTGTGGATCATTTCAAGATCCATGATCTTCTCCATAAAGCTCTCAACATGATCCTCTCCACAAAGCTCTCAACATGGATTTTTTTCACAAATCTATCAACATGGATTGTTTTCACAAATTTCTTAACAAATTTCTAAGATCCCTCAAGAATTTGTTTTTTCAATATTTTTAACAAATACCTTGCCTTTTGATGCACTTTTTCTCATTTTTTCCTTCTATAAGTGGTTCTTGTTGATTTTTCAGAGGATGGGTCGATGCTCCTGCATCAAACTCCCAAGGTACAAAAATTTATGACCTCCTGGTCATATGCTTTCTGATCTTCTCATAACAGCTTCAACTCATGAGCTGCAACACGCCTCTGCTATAACAATTCTCCATCTTACTACACGATGTCTTACCAAACTTTCTCCTAATTTTGGACTCTTGGCATCTCCTTCCTTCTTTCCTTTAGAACCAATTGATCACTCCTTGATCTAGGCTGCTGCAAATATTCTCACCTTTCTCTATTATCACCTATATAAAGAGAAAAATATATCTTACCAGATCTTCAATCAACTTGTACCTTCTTCTGATGCTTCTCCTCCACACTACACACATGAATCTTCTACGCTCTAATACCACTTTGATGCAAATGATTTATGGGGTCTGTCATTTTCAATATTTTTACTAGTTCGATCTTGGGACCTGTAGTTTATGAGCCCACAACTCAGCTCGTCTTCGCTTCCACTGTAGGCTAAAGAACCCCGTGGTCTAAATGTGACGTTAATTCATCAAATAAAGTCAACAGATCTATGCATCAAGCCATCAATGCATTAAATCGCTATGCAGAAAAACAAAATTACAAAAACTAGGTATTAAAATAATTAATATAACTGCTATGCTATTACATGACGCCTCGACAGGTCTAATATTCATCCAATTGACCACCTTTCTTCAATGCCCAAAGGCTACAATTTATATATGAAATTACAATATTGTGGATCATTTCAAAATCCATGATCTTCTCCATAAAGCTCTTAACATGATCCTCTTCACAAATCTCTCAACATGGATTTTTTTCACAAAGCTCTTAACAAATTTCTAAGATCCCTCGTGGATTTGATTTTTCAAGATTTTTAACAAACCTGTTGCCTTTTGACGTGCCTTTTCTAATTTTTTCCTTCTAGAAGTGGTTCTTGTTTATTTTTCAGATGGGTTGATGCTCCTGCATCACTTAGTCTTCTATCAAATGTGCTATAAGATGGGGATATTGAACACCTTTATCACTTCAACCTTTAAAATATCAAATGCATAACATCTAAAAATGGAGCTAGACTACTTAACCACTTAGAATATGAAATTTATTATTCATATATTATTATACTCTTATTTAACTATATTATATTATTCCTCCTTGATCTTCTAGGGTTTCCCTTAGGTTTTACTTCCCTTGTTTCCCTAGTTGACTTAATCTCCTTGATATTTTAGGGTTTCCCTTTAGTTTTATTGCCTTATTATTCCCTAGACAAATAAATCTTTTGGTTTCTCTCCTATATCTATTTTATATTTATCACTTCCCTTATGTTGCAACACCTTCTCAAAAAATTGGTGTTGATGATGAATCTAGTTATAGATTCGAAACATCAATCTAAAATATGAACAATGTGGATTATTCTCTAATTTTGACTAACAAAATTGAAATTAATTATAGTATTTTCTTTTATAGTGTATATTTAGCTCAAAAGTCACTGATCTAGGTAATTGATTTATTATTAAGGACCATATCTTTTAGAACTTAAAAACTTAGATTATCACATTTTAGGCTACCATTTAGTAGCAACATTTTATTATTACTTTATTGAGAAACTTTTAGATGTTGTTATTAATAACTTTGAAGGTCATATTAACTTATAAATTTCTATTTGAATTTAAGCTTAAACCCCTTGTTGGCCACACAGAGTCTTTTGTTAAAGACTCCTTGTCATTTGTCAAGGAGTTAATGGACATGAAATTTGAACCCAGAGATAGTCTGGTTAGCTTTGATGTAGTCTCTCTATACACCAACATCCCTATCAAGGACACCATGGATGTCATCTTCTGCCTCACTGATCCCGACACTGCCAAATTAGTTGAGATCTGCCTCACTTCGACCTTTTTTCTATTTCAAGGGTGTATTCTATGAACAAATGTGTGGTGTGGCCATGGGGTCCCCCCTGTCCCCCATTGTCGCTAACCTATTTATGGAAGACTTTGAATCTAGAGCTTTAGCCTCAACTATTTTTAAACCTAATCTTTGGAAAATATTTGTAGATGACACTTGCACCATTTGGCAGCACGATCAGGATAAGTTAGATCTCTTCTTCGAGCATCTTAATAATCAATCTAACTCCATAAAGTTCACCATGGAGAAGGAAGTTAATGGATGCCTGCCTTTCCTTGATGTCCTCATTTCTAAGAAAGACGATGGCTCGTTCTCCCATCAGGTTTTTCGGAAGAAGACTCATACTGAGCAGTATCTTCATGCCAGTTCCCATCATTTCCTTGCTCAGAAGTTAGGCGTTCTCTGCACTTTAGCTACTTGTGCTAAGAGGGTTTCTGATGGGGACCATTTTCCCAAGGAGAAATCCCATCTCCTGAAGGTTTTCACCAATAATGGTTATAGTAGGCAATAGGGTCTTAAGGCTTTTCTCAAAGCTGACAAGAGTCCCAAAGTTAAAAAAGACCCTGGTGATCGTATCTTTGGAGTTCACCTCCCCTTCATCTAAGGGACGATCGACAGGATTGTGAGAATCCTTAAGAAGCATAATATTCCCTCAACCTTTAGACCCCTTAACACCATTAGGAGTTCCTTAAAGTTTGTAAAGAACCCAGTGGACCTGAAAGATATGAAAGGTGTTTATATCATCACGTGTTCTTGTGGAACATCTTACATTGGTGAAACAGGGAGGTCTATTAATCAAAGGATTAAGGAGCACGTTGTTGATATTAAGCACAATAGAACTCACTCTTCAGCCTTAGTAGAGCACGTAGAGAAGACAAAACATCATATTTGCATTGAGGAGGCTAAGTTCATTGTGAAGGTTTCTCATTTCCATCACCATAAATTTAGGGAAGCCATAGAAATTGAGAAGAGGCCTAGTAATCTTAATAGGGATGACGGATGGAAGATTAGTAGTTGTTGGGTTCCTGCCCTTTCCTCCTAGATTCTTTCCCTATCTTGTCTGATTCCTTTTCTATTTCACTCTTCTCGTTCCCCTTTCTGCTTTTTTGGTCTCCTTCTCCTTAGGTTAAGGTATTTCTCTCGTATTCTGTATATATATATATATATATATCTATATATATATATATATATATATATATATATATATATATATATATATATATATATATATATATTGTTTTATTTAAATATATTTAAATTTATCATTTTTTATGGTTTTAATACATTTATTAATTTATTAATTTTTTAGAAATTAAATAAATAAATAATAAAAAAACGTTTATTTTACCACTATGTTAGTTTTTAGATTAGTTAAAATCTATCTAATTGATAATATACCTATTAGAAATTATTATTTTACCCTTTGACCATTAGTTTAAATTCCATTAAAATAATATCTATTATTTGACTCTTAGTTTACTTAAAAATAAAATAATAAAAATAAAAATAAAAATAACAACAGTAATAAAAAATTTCCAATCTAACTAACTAAAAATGGCTTCTCATTTTTCTAGGTTTTCCTCGTCCTGTCAAACATAACCATTTTTATAGTCATTTCCTTTTAGATGTTAGAAGGCTCATCTCCCTATTTAACCTACAGCTACGATCTTGATTCTTCATCTTGTCTTGATGATGAACCACATAGATTGGTTCGAAACATGTTGACCTAATTCTTCTAATGTAATTTATTCTGAAAATGTTTTTATTATAAATTATTAACAAATATATTATAAAGGATATGATTTCACACTATATTTTCTTTTTGAATGTTATCATCAAGATTGAAGTCCAATCCCCTTCAGGGCTCATAAAATACAAACCACTGTGGAATATAAGGCTCCATCATTATTTTATTGGAAAATCAAAGTGATATATCTATAGCCATAAGAATAACCTTAATTAATATTGCAACGAAGAACGCCAATGTTATTCCAACCAAAGTTATAAGACCTCGTGATTTAGTCATTATTCCCAATTTTTTTAACGAAATCCATTTATGTGAAGAGCATATCCTTACTTACTCTTAAGAAATAAGGGGGTGTTTTTCATATTTAACCTAATCTAGATAATTTGATGATAAAAATAAAAATTATTTGGTTTGTGGACTTTATTTCTATAGATTTGGTTATAAAGGTTAAGAATGTTAGGCTTCATGCTAAAGAATAGTTTTTGATTCATCATGGTAAAAGAGATTAGATGAAAATGGTTTTGACAATAAATGTCGAACATTAACTATGATAGAGAGATTTTCTTCATATCACTTTTGAACTCTCATAATTTTGTCATATGATTTATATATTATTCATTGTTGTTAATGTTATCGTATTGAACATTTTTTGATGTCCTATCAAAACAATTAATACTATGCATTATTTTGATTGTTCAAAAAAAGGAATATTTGAAAATGTTCTTGTAACACTTCAGTGCTATAAATATTATTATTAATGTCAGTTACTTGTTTTACTAAATGTAACTCTGGTAATTAAGGCTTGAACGCAATCCAAGTAAACTCTAAATGATAAAGTTCATGATATTTTTTTGTTATTAATGAGAATTTGTGACAACTCGTGAAACTCCTAGGAAATACCCTAAACGAATTCTAGAACTTCCAGATAGTTACGACAGTTATCTCTCTCTCACTCTCTTATTTCCTTATAGATAAAATATATTAGTAGGAAGGATAAGGGGTTTTTTTGCTGGAAAGAAAAAAGGAAAACACATGGAGAGAAAATCAAAAGACTTTGTGAAGTTATGGTGGGACACTACGTGAGGAGTATTTCCTAAGCTAGTCTTGGGAAAGAGGAAAACTTTGATAGGAACAAAGGTCTGTGATTTCTAGGCTTGGTTAAACCTTGATGCCTGTGGACTGACCCAAATAGGGTTCTTGCTGAAATAACTGTTCTGGAAAGTTAAGAACTCGAGGGGAGAACTGGGTGTGATTTCCGTTGTCGTTGGAAGGGAAGTGTGGTCTTTCCTTGACTGAATTTATGGGCAATTTAAGTTTGACACAAATAAATATTTTAATTCTATTTATGATGATATGAATGCTAGAAAATGTTGTAACTGTTATTTTCTGTAGCTGATGTAAAAGTTACTGTGAATGTATTAAATAAATAGGAATTCTAACTTAAAGTAAATCAAAGAGGAAAGAGTAGTGTTGTGAAGTACATATTTACTTGGAATTGTTGTATCCTGATTTTAAAAAGAATTTAATCACTTTCGGGTCATGGGGTGATCCTGTAAAGGGTCTGGAGGAGTCACAAGTAAATTCCTCATATAATTCTTATACAACGAAAATAACCACAATGTAAATTCCCTAGGTGTTCATGGAACAATGGTTAATCTATAAAAGGAGGCAGTTAAAATCAATGATATAGACGAGATGGAAGAAAATAAATTTTGGCTTGTGCTTGTGAATTTCACTAAATAAGATAAAATAAATCAATAACAAGAAGGACATGAAGACAATTACTGGATTACAAATCTGATTAAGTCCTAGCCAAGTAAACTTGGGTTTGTTAGCCTAGAACAATCAAGGGATCAAATAGAATAAGTTTTTTCAGAAAAGATTACCCCATGGGCATAGATAGAAGGTCCTCAAAATTGAGGTCTTGTTCCCTGTCAGGAACTAGAGAAAAATAAGATAAAATGAACAATGTATTTATATAACTCAAAAAAAACTAATAGCAACGTACACAATCGATAAATATAGAGTGAGAATTGTTAAATGTGTTGGAAATACTAAGAGGGGGGGTGAATCAATATTTATTTTCAAGTTTTATTATGTCCAGTTAGATTCTACACAATTTAAAATCAGAGTAATGAATAATCTTATTATAGAAACAAGGAGGATAAAAATCCTTTTATCAAATAAAAGAGTACAATAAGATGGGTTCCAACCTTTCAAAAACTAAGGCACCAACCTATTTCCAAGCACCTACTTGGTCTTTTGTGAGGCTCCGACCTCTAGGGCTTCGACCCTATCTTATCCAAGGATCCAACCTTGTGTTTAGGAGCACCAACTCCAAGGACACCAATCCCATTTTGTAATAGAGAATGTGTAAAATACTTACTTGAATGTTCTAGGCATATTCTTCAATGTCTTCACCACTTCAAAAATTCTTTCCAATCACATATATCACCATAAAAGTTTACCATGGGAAGGCTATTCCACAGTCATGTGATGAGCTCTAGAAGCTATGCTTGACTGTCCAATATAGGTCTCCACCACCTTCCTTCATTGTAGTTATATATTCACTATAGATATAAGAGTGTTGATGCTGTAATCATAATTCAACTCTGAATCTAGGCCTGATCTCCACAGTCTGAGAGAAACATTTGTCACAACATTCCTTCAAAGCTTCATACAAACTAAACCATCTGAGCCACAATCCATTGTACTTGACCCATAGAAAGTCTTTTTCCACAATATCTGAGCCTTCTTCAAAGTTTAACGATTTTTCATACTCCAAAGTTGCCACAAGGTCCGAGCAAAGGATTTGAGCCTCTATTTTGACATAGTTCGAGGCTACATCAAGGGATTCGAGACACAATCTAAAGCTACAACAAAGGATCTGAACATCAAAATGATGATGACACAGTCCAATGAGAAGATTTGAGCCTCTATACAAGAATCCAAGCTACTGTTTTCACTTAGTAGACAAAGTCCAAAGCTATTGATCACAGGGAGGCTGAGAATCTACTTCTGTACAGTCTGAGCTATAGAAGTTGCCACAGTTAGCCCAAAAATCACAGTGAAATGAGGTTCTAAGATGCCCTTATCTTCTTTCTTCAAGTTTTATGCTCCTTTTCTCCTTTTGTTCATGAGTCGTGAACAATGATTATGTTTCCTGTGATTGTGTGCAAAAGTTTTGGATCAAAATGAGGTCAAACGTCCCATATTTATAGTGTTTTTGTAGTTGAACAAGCGAAGGGACATGTCTCATAGGTAGGCCGAGATGAGAGGCCAATATAGGTCACTATCATAAATAAATTCCGTAGCTTTAAAAATCCATTATCTCAAACCGCTTGGAGTTTCGGGCCAAGTAATAGCTCGTTGGAAAGGGAAAAATGTGCTCTAAAAGATGGTGTAGGAGTCATAATTAAATTCTGCTTCTAAGGTAGTGAAAATGTATTTTTTAATATGACTGGTAATTTATTAGTGTAGAATTTGAGGTGCGGCAGTTAGGCTTCTTCATGGTTTGGCTTCTTGTTAGGATCCTTCATCATAGGCTTATAATGTCATCAAGATAGTGATATGCCATTAATCATATGGAGCATTGACTTTTCCATGTCATCATAAAGTCTTCCATCATCAAGATCATCCGAGGTAAGAACATCTAAGGTTATGGCTTCATCATCAAAATCATCAAAGGTACATGATTGGCACTTCTTCATTAGTGTCTTGATATCTTCAAGAGTTATGACATCGTTTTGCATCTCAAGAATATTTTTCATCACTACCAGTACCATATTGACATCAATGACAACCTACATTAACAATCTCCCCCTTTGTCATTGATGGCAATATTATTGCCTTGTCAACATTCCCTCCCCCTTTGACATCAATGGAAAATGGGGTGCCCAAAGTACTCCCCCTGGAAAGCTGCTTCTTTTCTTTACGACTAGTAGTTCTTCATAGGTATCTTACTCCCCTTGTCATGCTGCTCCTTAGTAAAAAATTCCTGCTTAATGTGATGCAAGAGCAATAACCCCCATCTTTTGGTGAAGGTGTTCAAATGCTTGTCATGGAAGAGGCTTTGTGAAGATATCTAAAATTTGTTCTTTTGTATTGATGTACTCTAACTTGATGTTTTGTTCAATGACTTGTTCATGGAGAAAGTGATATTTGATTGGAATATGTTTGGTATTTGAGTGCATGACTAGATTTTTTGAGAGACTGATGACACTAGTGTTGTCACAATAGATGGTGATTAGTTTTTTAGTTTTTATGTTGACATACTTCAAAGATTGCTTCATCCATAGTATCTGTGTACAACAATATTCAGTAGCTATATATTCAAATTCCACCATGGAAAGAGATATAGATGATTTCTTTTTGCTGAGCCAAGATACTAAACAATCTCCCATGAAGAATGCATTTCTGCTGGTACTTTTTCAGTCATCCACACTTCTAGCCCAATCAGCATTGGTGTAAGATGTCATTGTAAGATTTTTTCTTTTGGGATACCAAAGACCAAAGTCAGAAGTTACTTTCAAGTATCTGAGAATTCTTTTCATAGCCAACAAATGGAATTGTTTAGGAGTTGATTGAAATCTTCCCACCATTCTTACTGCTTGCATAATGTCTGGTCTTGTAGTAGTTAAGTATAGGAGAGCTCCAATTATTGACCTGTAAAGAGTTGCATCGACCGAGGGGGATTCATCATCTTTTCTAAATTTACAATTTGTGGTCATCAATGTGCTCGTAGGTGCAAAGTCTTCCATCCCATATATTTTAAGAATATCTTTAAGATATTTTTCTTGGGATATGAACATGCCTGTTGTGGTTTGAGATACCTGTAGTCCATGGAAGTAAGATAAATCACCAATCATTGACATTTCAAACTCTTTTGACATATTTTGAGCAAACTCATTGCTCATCTCATCATCTTTACTAGCAAAAATAAGATCATCAGCATAGAACAGAGTGAGTAATAATTTATCCTTGTCCATCTTCATGTAGAGATTACTTCATGCCACCCCCTTTTTGAAGCCTTGTTTTTTTAGATAGTGATCCAATCTTGTGTACCAAGCTCTAGGAGCTTTTTAACCCATATAATGTCTTTTTCAACTTACATATAAAGTATTTTCCTTATGTTAGATCAAACCCTTCTAGTTGCTCTATGTAGACTTCTTCCTTGAGTTCCCCATTTAGAAATGTTGATTTTATGTCCATTTGATATATTTTGAATCCTTTTGAGCAAGAAAATTCCAAGAACATCCTTATAGCTTCCATACGTGCTACCAATGCAAAGGTTTCTTCAAATTCAATTCCTTCAATTTGTGAATAACCTTTAAAAACAAGCCTTGCCTTATTTTGGATGATTTTTCCATCTTCAATCATTTTTTTTTTAACACCCACTTGGTTCGAATTTTGTTTTTATCCCTTGGACAAGGTACCAACTCCCATGTCTCATTCTTCTCGATTTGAGACATTTCTTCTTCCGTGGCTTCCACCTAATTAGGATCCTTACCTGCTTGAGTAAAAGTTTATGGTTCTATCATAGATAGGAGAGAAACATTGTTTTTCCTTGGTGTACTTATCTTCCTTCTTCAGGTTTGTATTCCCTCATCTACATTGCAAATAGTCAACTCTTCTGAGTGATGTTTTTGGAGGAATTTCACTTTTGAAGGAGTTTGAGATGGTTCTTTTTTATTTTGTTTTTCTTGATCTTTTTCCTATTTTTCAAGTTCTTCTTCATTTTCTTCAATGAGGGGGTCAACTTCATGATCTTAAATTTATTTTTTCTGGAAGGGATTCATTGATCTTCACATCATTCCACTATTTTCTGTAGTTGATTATTGGAGCATTTATAAGCTTTGCTCCTAGTAGAATATCCAAGGAATATTCCTTTGTCAACTCGAGAATAAAATTTTCCTTATGAGTCATCATTGATCTTTATAAAGCATTTGCTTCCAAAAATCCTGAAGTATTTTACTGAAGCATGTCTTCCTTTCCATAATTCATAAGGAGTCTTCTCATTACTTGGTCTTAGTTGGGTTCGATTCAAAGTATAAACTACTGTCCTGACTACTTCTCTCCAAAATTTTGGCTGCAACTCAAGTGTTAGTATCATTTTCCTTGGCATTAATTGAACAATTCGATTTCTTCTTTCAACTACCCCGTTTTTCTTGGGTGTTCTAGCAACAGAGAGTTCTCTTTCGATTACATTTACTATACAGAATTCATCAAATTATTTTGATGTGAATTTTCCCCCTCTATCCGTTCTAAGACATTTAATCTTAGAATCCTTTCCATTTTCTACAAGAGCTTTAATATTCTTAAAACATTCAAATTATTTAGATTTATATTTTATGAAATATACACACATGATCCTAGTAGAGTCATCAACAAATAAAGAAAAGTACCTTTCACCTTGGAGTGCTAGAGTTCTATTTGGCCCACATAAATCTGCATGAATGATCTCCAAAGGTTTTGATGTTGAGAACTCCTTATTCTTGTGGCTGGTTCTAGTTTTATTACCATGTTGACATGGGCCACATACAACTTGATCTGGTTTGAAAATCTTTGGAATGTCCCTTACTGCGGTAATTTTGCTAATATTGATCAAGTTTTCAAAACTTATATGCCCCAATCGCTTGTGCCATAACCAAATTTCATCTGTTTGACTCAAGTAACATTTATCTTCGTGGATTTTTCTCAAGGTGTAAACAGTATCTGGTGTTCTTACTCCTTTAGACACAAGTTCTCCTGAGGATGAGTTTCTTATTTCACAATATTTGGTGCTAAAGACAACATTATGTCCTTGGTCAAAAATTTGGCTAACACTCAAGAGATTTTGTTTGAGTCCTTCTACCAGTAAAGCATTTTGAGCCTTTCCTTTTCCATTAACAAGGGAAACGATCCCTTTTCGAGTGATTTTAGCGGATCCACTTCCAAAGGATACACTTCCATCCTTATTGTTCAATGAGACAAACTTATTTTTGTTAACTATCATATGTCTTGAGCATCCACTCTCCACAAACCAATGGTTTTCATCACTATGAGCACATAGAGCTAGGACACATTTATCCGTATTGAGATTCTCCCTTCTAGCTTCTCTACTTTTGAGTGGACAACTTTGTTTGTTATGTCCATAATCATTACATAATGAGAGAATTGGATCAAACTTGGTCAAAGGATCAAAGGAGTTATAAGTCTTGATTTGTCCTTTCTCTTTGAGACCACGTGGTTTATTTGTTTGATCATTCAATATTGGTGTTTTATTCTTATGAGCCATGAAATGTTTATCTTGAGGACCAAAATTTTTACAATAATAACAATACCCAAAAAAGATAGTTTGGTACCTGTTGTAATAGACATTATTTGAATCAACATTCTTCCTAGGGGTTACTTGTTGTAATAGACATTATTTGAATCAACATTCTTCCTAGGAGTTACTCTTTCTTCATTCTTTGGATTTGAGATGGGCCTTTGATGAGATGACTTTCTTCTTTTGGATTGCTGGAAAGTATGTCAGCATAAGTTCTTGCATTATTCTTAGTACTTGATGATTCTCCATTAAAACCAATCCCGGATTTGACATATTGAGGTTTTTGAGCATTAAGGATATTGTCAAGTGTTTGAGATCTTTCCCAACTCTTTTTGACTTGCTCTAATTCCTTCCTTAGAGATACTATTTTAGCTTCACGATTTTCACAAATTTCTTCCTCTTCTTTTAGCTTATTTTTCAAGAGGTCTTCCCTTCTTTTTGCTTCCTCCTTTTCTACCTTGAGAGAAATGATTTTATGTCATAATTTTTCATTTTCTTCAATGGCACTCATTAACAATTCATCTACATTTCCTTCTAGTCCTGATTCATCATCATTTGTGAATTCCATGAATAATAATTCTTGGCTTCCAACATAGTTATTTTTTTCATCTGATTCATCATTACCTCCTTTGTGATGAGGGAAATTTTTAGTTGATTTCATTTTGATGACTACAAATTCATCTTCGTCAGACTCATATTGCTTAGAGAAGAAATTCTTCTTATTAAACCATTTCTATTTGTATACCATCCTTTTAGAATCTTCCTCATCATCACTATCATGTTTACGAGGACATTTTGCAGCATAATGACCTATTGCTACACAATTGAATAAAATAAGAGGGTACTTGCCTTTTATCTTGGATCCTTTCTTGAGTATTCATACAAATTGTGCTAATTTGGTTTCAGCATCAGAGTCATCACTGCTGGTATTCCATCCTTTTCTTCTTCTTGTTGATTTTGAGGCTTTGAATGTTGCTTCTATGGAATTTGAGATTCCTTTCCTCATTTCATAGGCAATGAGAATTCCATGAAGTTCATCCATCTTGAGGGTGTCTAGATCCTTCATTTCTTCTATAGCACTTACTTTGGAGTCAAATCTGTCAGGAAGAGTGTTATAGACAATTTTGTGCCTTACAGCAACAAGCATGAATTGTCAATAATCCAAGGGATCCAAAGTTCCCTAAACATGATGTTCCTACCCCTAGAGGAACAAGGTCAGCAAACCAACAGCTCTCAGATCAGTTCTCCACCTGAAAACACTCAAAAACAAGCAATCCTGAAATCAAAGCAGGTGCTCCACTAGGCTTCTGCGCTGAAACACAACTGCTCCATGGTGTACCTGCGTTGCAAAGCAGGTAGAACAAAGCCCACCTGCGTTGGGCGAGTTTGGACATGTGGCACAGTGAGTCATTGCTTTGGAATCTTCCAAAAATGACACTTGGGTCAGGTATTTCGCCTTGTGATGAGTCAGAGGCTTTGTTTCTCCAAGTGGAAGCAAGGTTCACCAAGTGGACTCAAGAACTGAAGATCAACTGAAGATTAACTGAAGAGAGAGAGGACACAAGGCAGCTACACATCAGTTGCAAGCTGACTCATCCTTTCTCAATTCATCTATATATTGAGCTCTCTCCTATGAGCTCAGGAGGCTGGAATTTGGTGCAAAGTAATGATATGCTGTTGGTTTCATTCTTGAGTTATTGGGTGATTGTTTGAGAGAGGTGAAGAAGAGCAATTCTTTCTGCTGGGAGGTGTTGCTGGGTTGGAGCCTGCAATGGTTGTAATCCTCTCAGAACCTTTATTTCTTCATTAATAAAAGCTATTGAGGTTCTTCTATGTGCTCTTGTTTCAGTTATATATTGTGATGATTGCATGTTTGGTTTACACTAATCCATGAACCAGTTATGATTGCATGCCTCTTGTAGTTTCCTTCTTTGTCATTGTGCAGGATCTCATTGTAGCTGGGCGAGCAGAAGGACAAAGAGCTAGGAACAAGCGGCCAAAGAGGAGAGTTTGGATTCGACATTAAGCGCAAGGCAACGGTTAGTGCTTTCTCCATCCTCTTTTGATTTCATAAAGAAGTAAACCTTCAGTAGTTTGTTTTACAGTTGTTGCTAAGGAACTGTCACCCTTAGAGTGGGTTAGGGTCATCCGAGTCGGATACTTTTCCCTACAACAAACTGGCGACTCCACTGGGGATCGTATCCGTTTGATTGTGTTTGTAGTATCTTTGCTATTCATTTCCTGAAGAAAAGAGTACCAAATCGAAAAGCTTTTGACTATATCAAAAGCGAAGTAGAGGGCAGCTACTCTTGCTCATTTTCTGAGCAGATTCATGATTTGAAGAGCTGATATACAAAGATCCTTGTAAGCTCTTAGTGATAGCTTTGTACCTTCTAAATCATCCCTTTGAGTATGCTTGACTGAATGCTTCTGATTTGAGCAAAAACCGTGCATTTTTGAGAAAATTATGACCCGGAAACTGTGAAAACGCAACTCTCGTTTTCCAAAGCAGGTAGTACACAGGCTACCTGCTTTGCAACGCAGGTCCCGAACTAGCTACCTACGCTGAGAGCCAGTTTGACTGTGCAGAGCCTGCGTTGACCCAAATTTGCTTAGTGCATTTGGGGTTTCCTCCTTTCTCTTGCCTGTTTTCACTTAGTTTTGCTGCTAGGTGTCAGTCTTGTGCCTGTTTTGAAACCAATATTACTTGCCATCATTCCGCCTCTGTTATATAACGAAATTGTACTTGTTCTTTGTATTTCTTACTCATTTACAATTTCCCATAACGAAAAGTAAACTAGTCATGCTTTAGGCCTCTTAGATCTGAACCTGTGTTAGGCGTTTTGCTGGTCTAAAGAGTTAGCTTGTTTGCTGTCCATAGCTGGTTAGTCGTTTTACTTTCGTTCGTATGGTTTGATTTCATGTATTTCCAGTGATTAAGCAAGTGAATCTTAAGGTGTTTTTTGATTTTGGACAAGCTTGTTTACTTTCGCTTTAAATCGAAATCAAAGTTATATAACCACTTTCTTTTTGTATCCATCCACATTAAGAAAGGGAAAAGAAAATACATGCATTGTGCATTTTGCATTTGAAAAAAGTTTGCATTATGATTTAGGAGAAAGTGCATTAGTTTGTGCTGTATGAACTGTGTGAAAAGAATTTGCCTTCTTTCTCTCTCAGTAGTTAAGATTTTCATCAGTCAAAAAGATTTGAAAAGCTTGCTTCTCATCTTAGGCTGCATTTAGGAATTTGTCATATACATCTCGTGGTGAACCTTGAAAGGCAAACTTTAAAAAGATCAACTTAAAATATACTGAATGAACCTAACAACGCATTTGAAACATAACGCAAACATCTAGAGGTCTAGGTAGAGACGTGTTCCGGCGTCGTTAAACATAGTGACTGTCGATCTCTACGAAGGTGGGTGATTCCTCCTGAGAGTCGGTGGCACTAATACGGACTTGTGCTCCCATGTACCGTCGAGTATATATTGGGAGACCCCTATAGGCAATTATCCTTTATCCATAGGAAGCCGTGTCGGCCGCCCTACTGATCGCGATGCAGTGAACACAGCATTCACGAAGATCGACCACCCGTACCGTAAAACGTATTCTGTGGTTTCGCGAAAGGTTTGGCACACCCTCTGCCTAGATCTCCAGAGCAGTTTCTTTTGGCCCTTTTCAAACTCTATAACTGAAAAGGTCCAACCGAGCATTTGTCACTTTGGGCTCGTTAATACATCGAAGGCGACTAGAGTCATCTTTAGCTTTTTCTCGACTCTTAAAACATGAAAAAGCAAAGTTATGTTTAAAAGTGTCTAATAAAATTCATTCAAATCGGAAACACAAATTTTCCCCTTCATATTTTAGTTGATCGAGTAATCCGCAATCGTGGAAGAAAGTCAATTGAATATCCGTCGTTCTCGGAGGCTTGCGAGTCAACCGTCTTTGTCTCCGGAATCGAAAACAATCCGGACAAAGCGAGCTCGTCAAACCAGTTCAAAATCTCCTTTAAAAGTTAGAACAAGCGTTCCAACAACATCTGAGATTCTGGTCACTCCAAACATTTCTGGAAACCCTGCCTCAATAGAAGAAGTTCAATCGCCACAGAGGGACAGTAATACTGATCCTAGTCTGGGGGTAAATACTCGTATGACTGAACCAGTTCCATCTGTAACCGGTCCAGAGAGTTTTGTTCCTCAAACATCCGTCGCGGTCAATACAACCCCTTCTTCGGCACCGGAAATCTTTTACGGACCTGACGGTCTTCCTCTTCCACCTGGTCTGATTGCGATAGAGGAAATTATAGAGGAACCGCAAGTATCCACTCCAATTCAATTTGGAGTAGGGGTCACTCTATTTCCTGCTACAACAGAAGTTTGTCCATCACCAGTGGAAGTTCCTGTAGAATCACTAGGTGATCAATTGGATAGACTAAAAATGACTGAACAACCGTCGACATCTAGGACTGTGTCGAATGACACGGCGACGGCAGAATTACCTGCTGCAAATCCTTAGTAACTTGAAAGTTGAACTAGGGGGAAAAACAGTAGAAATAGATGTTGAAGTCATCGATGGCAATCTTGACTATAACATCCTACTGGGAAGACCATGGATTTATGCCATGGAAGCTGTTGTGTCAACCTATTTTAGGAAAATCACATTCCCCTTTCAAGGAGGGATTACGATCATTGACCAACAAAATTTCCTCCCTAATGGTTCACAAGTTATAAGAAGCGTTCCTCTGATCCATGGAAGCGACCATTCGTTTCAAAATATCGGAGTAGGCCTACTAAAAGATCCTACATTAATGGGAACTTTCACCCTTCCGCCAACGTTCATTATGGGAGAAGTGGCAACAGTAGGAACCTGCAATATGATATCTTCCGCACAAAAGATGTTAGAAAACGATATCAGCATGGACCATGCAAAGGTTTTATCCCCAAGCCCAATGGAAGTATTGTAGCAATCAATTTTCTTGGCCTGGGGGGCAACCCCAAATCAACGCTCATCAAGCGTTTGGATAGATAGGTCTAGAGAATATGGCACCCCTTTAGGTCCTTGGTCGCGAGTGCATGGAACCGACAAAGGAATAGTCCAATCAATGGTAATTGACGGGGCACCATGGAATGATTCCCACCATCGTTCCCTTCTCCCGGGTTGTGGGGAAGATACTCAAGATAACCTTTATCATCCTTCAGTTTTCGATTTTCTATCGAGTACTGTAAATACAGTGGACTATGAGGATAGTTCTTTTACTATGTCAACCTCATTAAAAAATGAAACAATCCCCTTTCCAAATCTCAATGGTAAACCTTCAGTCCAACCAACAAAGTTGAATGCAATGAAGCTTGGGGGGCATGCACCTCGATTTGCGTTATTATGCTGGGGGCATGCAAACTTATCATCGAGCAGTTTTAGCAATGTTCATGCTCGTTAAAAAATAAACGCAAGAATTCGAGCAGTTTTTTGTACAGAGTTCATGCTCGTTAAAAAATAAACATAAATTGTGAGCAATCTTTCCCTAGCAGTTCAAGCTCATCCAGAAAAATGAACCGGTAAACAACCTCGAAAAATGTAACCTTTGAAAGCCATATTAAAAGCCCTTGGTCGTGTTTATATGCCATCACCTCCATCTGTTCATTTGGCCAATCGTTCACCTCCATATGTTTGTTTACCCATTTTGAGGAACAGCTGCGAAGAGTGATTTCACTTAGCCATCCTTGTGACACTGCCGTGATTGGAGAATTCCAACCTGTACCTGGAATCTGCTGCTATCCCTGTTCATCACTCGTTCCTCAAAAGGCAAGTCTTCTTTGAGCTCTTTTCACTGACTCGTAAAATATGAAAAGTTTGCCGAGTTTTGGCCTTCCAGCTCGTTAAAGTGACCGGAAAGCTATCCCTCCTCTAGATTTTAATCTTTTTGGACCTGAGGGATTATTGCACAAAAAGATCGAGCGCTTGTTTTGTTCGGCTCGTTAAAGCAACCGAAAATTCATCCCTTCTGTATTGTTTTAAACTTTTTCGGACTTAAGGGATTAGATGACGAAAAAGGAATTTTGGAGTTAACTTTTCGTGCCTTTTCAGACTCTCTAAAAATGAAAAGGACCAAGTTTTCTTTGTCGTTAGACTCGTTAAAATGATTAAATAGCGGCAAACTTGTCTTTAGACGAGAACGAGTTTCCCTATCGCTAGGCTCGTTAAAACATAGCGATGGGCTTGCCCGAAGGGCAGGTTATAGAACAAGCATATGTTATCCTCGTCAAGCTTGACAAAAATAAAGAGGTACTGGTCAGCAATGACTGGGGAAAAATTGGGAGAACCTCACAGCATTAATGGTAGCAAGTCGCTCTTGAACATGACACTTTGTCCTCCGTAGCACATCGGGTTGGGTTGTTTCATTCACCGGTCGCAGAATCATGGTCCTCGCCACACCATCCACCATTGGGGTAATGCTACCAATCCATCACATCAGTGTCGTTATATGTTCAAGAGATGTGGTTCTGTAAAGAGTCAACCGTGTTCCACCCACTGCCATACATTATCCTTCATCCACTTCATGACCGCCACCCTGAATCATACATCACAGTTTGTTTTCACCTCATCATAATCACTAGCTCCGTTCCGTGTCACTGATGTGGGATTCATTAAGGCCCTCCTTTGATGGATCGCTCCTTGTCGACATCAGCTCATTATCCAAGGAGTTGATCTAGGAACACCCCCCTCAGTACTTTGAAGCTTGCATGCCTCAATGGCAAGTTTTTCACTTCCGGCGACAGGTATACATCAATGACCTTCGACCAGAAGATTTTGCATGGTGGTCGACGCCAAGTCCTTTATTCCCACCATGTAGATTGTACTGCCGTACCTTGAGGGTCATCATCCTTATCGGTGATTCCTCTCGCTCTTGTTAACGGTTTACATCATTGACCGGTAATCAAGCGATGTCTTTCCATGTTCGCCTTCAAGAAATTCTCACATGGATCGACTTGTACATCGAGTGAAGATCGGAAGAGACTGAAGACCCCGGATCTAGTTTCATCCATCCGGGCTGCGATATATATTCAGGACATAAAGACATTTGATATGTACATCATTGCAACAGATGATCATCCTTTTCAAAGGATGATAAATTCGGCAGAGAATTATCAGTCTAGCATCAGACGATCGTCTGTTCTATGTACCAAAATGTATTTATAAAGCTGAGCATGGGAATGCCCGCCTCAGCTAGATCATGAAAAATGTATGAAAAATAATGTATTGTATTGTATCTTATTACAGGACACTTCTCAACAGATCGAATGAACTTCGGATCCTCTCAATAAAGCATTTCACCCGATAAACGACCTCATACTTTAGGGGGCATCTGTTATAGACAATTTTGTGCCTTACAGCAACAAGCATGAATTGTCAATAATCCAAGGGATCCAAAGTTCCCTAAACATGATGTTCCTACCCCTAGAGGAACAAGGTCAGCAAACCAACAGCTCTCAGATCAGTTCTCCACCTGAAAACACTCAAAAACAAGCAATCCTGAAATCAAAGCAGGTGCTCCACTAGGCTTCTGTGCTGAAACACAACTGCTCCATGGTGTACCTGCGTTGCAAAGCAGGTAGAACAAAGCCCACCTGCGTTGGGCGAGTTTGGACATGTGGCACAGTGAGTCATTGCTTTGGAATCTTCCAAAAATGACACTTGGGTCAGGTATTTCGCCTTGTGATGAGTCAGAGGCTTTGTTTCTCCAAGTGGAAGCAAGGTTCACCAAGTGGACTCAAGAACTGAAGATCAACTGAAGATTAACTGAAGAGAGAGAGGACACAAGGCAGCTACACATCAGTTGCAAGCTGACTCATCCTTTCTCAATTCATCTATATATTGAGCTCTCTCCTATGAGCTCAGGAGGCTGGAATTTGGTGCAAAGTAATGATATGCTGTTGGTTTCATTCTTGAGTTATTGGGTGATTGTTTGAGAGAGGTGAAGAAGAGCAATTCTTTCTGCTGGGAGGTGTTGCTGGGTTGGAGCCTGCAATGGTTGTAATCCTCTCAGAACCTTTATTTCTTCATTAATAAAAGCTATTGAGGTTCTTCTATGTGCTCTTGTTTCAGTTATATATTGTGATGATTGCATGTTTGGTTTACACTAATCCATGAACCAGTTATGATTGCATGCCTCTTGTAGTTTCCTTCTTTGTCATTGTGCAGGATCTCATTGTAGCTGGGCGAGCAGAAGGACAAAGAGCTAGGAACAAGCGGCCAAAGAGGAGAGTTTGGATTTGACATTAAGCGCAAGGCAACGGTTAGTGCTTTCTCCATCCTCTTTTGCTTTCATAAAGAAGTAAACCTTCAGTAGTTTGTTTTACAGTTGTTGCTAAGGAACTGTCACCCTTAGAGTGGGTTAGGGTCATCCGAGTCGGATACTTTTCCCTACAACAAAGAGATCTCATAATTTTTTGAACAACTATACTTTCTTCAACTTTTTCTTCTAACCCTTTAAGGGAGTTGACAAATTCAACCACACGGAGAAGGTATGATGCAATATCTTCTCCGTCATCCATTTTAAGACTTTCAAATTATCTTCTATGAGTTTGAAGCTTTTCCTTTTTAACTTTAGAATCCCCATCGTATAAGCCAATCAATGTGTCCCATAATTCTTTGGCCGAGTCACAATTCATGAATTTTGTAATTTCAGAGTCAGTGATTCTAATAGTGATGGAATTTAAAGCTTTGGCATTTGCAATGTAAGTTTTCCTTTCGTCTTGATCAGTTGGAAGAGTGGAAGGAGAAGTGTACCCATTCAAAACATAACGCCAAACTTCAGGTCCAAGGGACATTAAGTGGTAGGACATTCTTTTTTCCAAAAAACAAAATTTGTGCCTTCGAACAAAGGAAGCCTTCCTGATAGTTCTTGATTTTTCATTGTGACTAAGAATCCTTCTTCCAGATGTTAGGCTGATTATGAAGAAGTTGGCTCTGATTCCAATTGTTAGAAATACTAAGAGGGGGGTGAATCAATATTTCTTTTCAAATGTTATTATGTTTAGTTAGATTCTACACAATTTAAAAACAAAGAAATGAATAATCTTATTATAGAAACAAGGAGGATAAAAATATTTTTATCAAAAGAAAGAGTACAATAAGATGTGAAGGTTCCAACCCTTCAAAAAATTAGGCACCAACATATTGCCAATCACCTACTTGGTCTTTTGTGAGGCTTCAACCTCTAGGCCTTTGACCCTATCTTATCCAAGGCTCCATCCTTGTGTTTAGGAGCACCAACTCCAAGGATACCAATCATGTTGTTTAATAGAGAATGTGTAAAGTACTTACTTGAATGTTCTAGGAATATTATTCACTGTCTTCACCACTTAAAAACTTCTTGCCAATCACATAGATCACCACATGAGTTCACCATAGGAGGGCTATTCCACAGTCATGTGACGAGCTCCAAAAACTGTGCTTGACCATCCTGTATAGTTCTCCACCACCTTCCTTCATTGTAGCTATATATTCACTATAGATATAAGAGTGTTGATGCTGCAACCATAATTCAACTCTGAATCTAGGCTTGATCTCCACAATCTAAGAGCAACATTTGTCACAACATTTTTCTTTCAATGCTTCATACAAACTCAACCATATGAGCTAGTGTCCACTATACTTGACCCACAGAAAGTCTTTGTCCACAGTATCCAAGACTTCTTCAAATTTTAACAATGTTTCATACTCCAAAGTTGTCATAGGGTCTGAGAAAATGATCTGAGCCTCTATTTCGACATAGTTCAAGGCTACAACAAGGGGTCCAACACACAATATGAAGCTACATCAAGGGATCTGAAAATAAAAATGATGATGACACAATCCAATGACAAAATCTGAGCCTCTGTCCAAGAATATGAGCTACTATTTTCACTTAGGAGACATAGTCCGAAGCTATTAATCACAAGGAGGCTGAGAATTTACTTCTGTAAAGTCCAAGCTACAAAAGTTTCCACAGTTAGCTCAAAAATCATAGTGAGTTGAGGTTTTGAGATGCCCTTATATTCTTTCTTCAAGTTTTACGCTCCTTTTCTCCTTTTGTTCACGAGTTGTGAACAATGATTATGTTTCTCGTGATTGTGTGCCAATGTTATGGATCAAAATGAGGTCGAATGTCCCATATTTATAGTGTTTTTACAGTTGAACAAGCAAAGAGACATGTCTCATAGGTAGGCCAACATGAGAGGTCAGTGTATGTCGGCTCGTTGTCATAAATAAATTCCTTAACTTCAAAAATCCATTTCTCCCAAACCACTTGGAGTTTTATGCGAAGTAATAGCTTGTTGGAAAGGCAAAAATGTGCTCTAAAAATGGTGTATCTGTCATAATGAAATGTTGGCTCTAAGGTAGTGAAAACCTATTTTTTAATGTGACTAGTCATTTATTAGTGCAGAATTTGAGGTAGGGCAGTTAGGCTTCTTCATGGTTTGGCTTCTTGTTACGCTTCTTCATCATAGGCTTATAATGTCATCAAGATAGTGATAGGCCATTAATCATATGTAGAATTGACTTTTCCATGTCATCGTAAAGTCTTCCATCATCAAGATCATCCGAGGTAAGAACATATAAGGTTATGGCTTCATCATCAAGATCATAAAAGGTACATGATTGGCACTTCTTCAATAGTGTCTTGATATCTTCAAGAGTTATGACATCATTTGGAATCTCAAAAATATTTTTCATCCTTGCTAATGCCATATTGACATCAATGACAACCTAGATTAACGAAATGAACCCATTATAATTGAAACTAAATAATATTCACTATGGGAATGAATGCATGGCAGGAAGAAGATGTTTCAGAACTAAATGTTCAAACCACTATTAACCATTAACTCTGAACTGCATGCATATAATTGAATTTCTCCTATATTAGAAACTTTTAAAGAAAAACTTAGCAAGAATAAACTTAAAACCGATTTCTTAAGAGGAGAAAAATCTATTATATAAGGGTTGTCATACAAAAAAATATTGTTGCTACTTGTTCATATCAAAACCAATATAAGGACCTTACGATTCCAACAAGATGCCTTAAACCAAACACTAGTAACTTTATAGCAAGAACAATACTATACTACAGTATACATAAAAGTACTAGTAATCAAACCTTAATACCCCTAATCTAAAAACTACTTTCTCAGGGTTCTACTTAGTGGCAGGGAAAATGCTCAATAAAACTATAAATGTTGAACCATACATGCTACTCTGTGAGAAAAGAAGATGAACTAAACCCTCATTTAAATGACGAAGAATTAGAGAACTTGGAAAAATAGAGTGAGGGTGTAAGCATATCTCTAGGGCCATGCCGAGGGTTCCATGAATTAATTTGCAGTAATAAGGGTAGTTTCAAACCCTACCCATGGAGGAACAAATAAAAAAGAATTAAAAGTGTTCTTTAAGCTTAAAAAAAGTAAACAGTAAAATGACAGAGGTAACTCGAGATTTATTACCTGGAAGAGTAGTCGAATACCACTGTTGAGCATAACCATTCTAGAGATAGAATACAACCCTCGGTGTCAGAACCTGAATATATCAAACCATAATAACAACTAAAAGAGCTAAGTGTAGTGAATACCGATAACTGATTTTCCTCTGTGCGCAGAGGAGGAGGTAAACAGGGCCACATTCCACCATAGAAAACCCGAAATGGGTTGAAAACCTATAGACATAGAATATATTGACTAAGAGTTTACCCTTGTCAAGAAACAAGCAGTGAAACATGACACAGGAAGAGGAAGATACATGAACAACACATTAGCAAACCCTAGTTATTGGAATAGGTTGCAGACAAGATTCTCAGTGGAGAGGTGAAAAATGAGTGACCGAATGTCGATACTGGGGCAAGATTAGTTACCCTAAATATTCTCAATAGTCTACACTGTCAAATCAAGTGGTGTGAAATCAATGGCCACAGTTTGACCCAATTGTCACAAGGATCAAGTATGTCATAATTAAGGAAGTCGAGAAGCTTCGACAAAGATAATCAACAAATTATGTAAAATAATTAAAATACATGAAAATGTAGAATAATGTTTCCAACATTATCATACTATTGAACATTTAACATCAATTGAAGATGCCTAAACCTACAATAGTTAAAGTATACGCAATAGAGATATAACTTGTTTTTTAATTAAGTCTCCATTACACACTATTATCATATTCCAGAAAATAGATCTCATATCATACTAATTACTTTAGTCAATTAGCCAGTTGTTTAAGAAATTACCTTAGAAAATAAAAAATTGGTATGTTTTTCTATGCATGTTACAAGTGGTATCGGAGCCATAGTTGCAACAATATGGCCTATTTGGAAAACTATGAATAAAAAAATAAATATTAATGATGCACAAAGGAAGCAGTATGAGAAGAGGATCTCAAATCACTCCACCTGGGAGATCATTTGTAGGAGAAAGACCTATACCTCATACAAAAATTAACCCAGAGATGTGGGTGCAGCTGGGAGGAGAAACTCCCAACATAAATGCACTTTGATTAGAAACCATACAACAATTACAACATATATGATGAAATTAAGGGCTGATAATAAAAGGCTAAGATTGGAGAAAGAGAGAATCATGAAAAGTCTCTCTGACAGACAAAATTGAAGAAACCCAAAACCTAGTCTAGAAGATGGAAATATATTTGAGTTGCATCGATTGAGAGAGGACAACACTTAAGTCAAGGGAGGTAGAATCAACAATGAGGAGAAATCTGCGAGTGACTTAGGTGGTAGGTGAACTAAGAGGAAAAAAGTGCAACTGCAGGGAGAATTCATGAAAATTAAACCTCCAACATTGAATGGGGAAGTGGAGGAGGATGTTGAGGCATGATTATTCAATATAAACAAATATTTCTAGATCTATGAATATGATGATAACTTGAAGGCCAGATTGGTTGTGTGTCAATTACAAGGTAAACCCACTTTATGGTGGGAATAAATTAGAACAATACGAGGCATTGATGAACAAGAGGTCACTTGGGACAATTTCCAGAAGCACTTTAAAGATAAATATTAAATAGAGAAATTTTATGATGAGAAGGCAAAGGAGTTCCATGATTTAAGATTGGGACAATAGTCTATGGATGAGTTCGTAACTAAATTTACCTCCCTGCTAAGATATGTACCTTATATTTGGGAGGAAAAAGTTAAGGTGTAGCGATTTATCAGTTGTTTACCAGCCTTCATGAAGGAAAGGTTTGAATTTGATAATCCAAAATTGATGGATGAGGTTATTTGAAAGGCCCAAATCTGCTACCAGCATATGAAGTAGAAAAGGGAAAGTAGCAAAGGGTGGCCAGGTAAAATGGGGCAGTTTAACTTCCAAAGTAATAAGAGTGTTAAACGTGCAGGAATCAAGTCTGCACACAAGAAATAGTCAAATGGACATCTAGGATGGAATCAACCAAAGACCAAAGTACAAAATGTGACTAGACAGTCTAAAGTGTCAAGTAAAATAGAAATTTACCAGTCTCAGAAACCACCCTTGCAATGTTGGGGTTGTGGGGAGCCATGATATTATAAAAAATGTCCTCACCATACTAGAACATAACCAACTTCCAATGTTCAATAAACAAATACGGTAGGGGAGGTAACGAGGGGTATGTTAAGGATTAATGCTTCCTTAGAAGATGACCAGGCTAAATATCAACCTATAATGGTAGAATTTGAAGGTATTATAACTAACCATTTTGTCTCTATTTTGATAGACCCAGGTACAAGTATAAGTTATGCTGGTTGAAAGATAGTTGAATTGTGTCATTTACAAATTGTTAAATTTAAGAATTCATGGCTTGTCCAACTGGCCACAAGGGAAAAAGGAAGGTTATCACCAAGGTAGAAGACTGTCCTATTGAAATAGGAGGGCAACAGATTAAGGTAAATTTAACTATATTTCCTTTAAGATCATATGATGTGCTCATAGGTATGGATTCGCTAGAAGGAAATTGGTAATTATTGAACTGTAAGGACAAGACTATAAATTTTGTCACCAAAGAAGGTGTTAGGAAAGAAATATAAGGTATTAAGATGGCCATTAAGTTATGATTTATCATAACTAATAAGTTAAGTAAATGCATCCGGAAAGGTTGTAAAATTTATGTTGTGCAGATAGGATACACAAATTGTAAGGATAAGATAGCTACCCTGAAGAAGATAAAAGTTATCCAAGACTTTGTGGATGTCTTCCCAAAAGAAATTTTGGGGCTACCTCCAAAAGGAGAAATTGACTTTACCATATAATTATTTCTGGGAGCAACTCCAGTATCCAAGGCCCCTTACTGAATGAGTATACCTGAATTGATAGAGCTTAAGATGCAACTGCAAGAGCTACTTGATAAAGGGTACATTCTCCCGAGCATGTCACCTTCAAGTGCCCCAATGTTGTTCGTAATGAAGAAGGATGACACCTTGTGACCGTGCATCGACTATAGGAAACTAAATAAAGTAACTATAAAAAAGTACTCATTACCAATAAATGATGATTTATTTTACCAAGTCAAGGGTGCTACTGTATTCTATAAAATTGACCTATGGTAAGGGCATCGCCAAATCATAATAAAAGAGCAAGACATCTGTAAAACAATGTTCCAGACTCACTATGGTCATTATGAATTTGTTGTACTACCATTCAGGCTTACTAATGCCCCAACAATTTTCATGAGTTTAGTGAATGGTATTTTCAATCCTTATTTGGACAAATTTGTTCTGATTTTTATTAATGATATTATAATATATTCAAAGAGCTTGAAAGAACATAAGGAACATCTTCGGATAGTGTTACAAAATTTAAGAGAAAATCAACTTTACGCTAAATTCAACCAATGTGATTTTTATAAGGATCAAATTCAATATTTGGGACATGTAATCTCATCTGAAGGAATAACTGTGGATCCTAAGAAAATTAAAACCATCATGGAATGACCTATCCCCAAAAATGTGGCAAAAATTCGATCCTTTATGGGCTTGGTTGGGTATTATTTTCATTTTATATATGTGTTTTAAAAAATTGCTTACCCTATGACTTCGTTACAAAAAAAGGAAGAGTATTTAAATGGACAACATAGTTTTGAACAACAAAAACATGTATTAACAATAGCCCCTATGTTAAAAATAACAAATCCACAAAAATAATTCATTGTTTGCACAAATTCTTGTAAGGAAGGTGTTGCGGGGGGGGGGGGGGGAGTGGGAGAGGGTGGGGGGGTAGCGGGGGGGTGTTTAATGCATGAAAATAAAGTAATAGTGTATGAATCCTGCAAGATAAAGGAACATCAGAAAAAGTATTCTACTTATGATTTGCAACCAAGAATGATTGTTCATGCTTTAAAAGTATGGCAGAATTATCTGTTGGGAAAAAGATTCCTCTTATTGACCGATCACATTAGTTTGTCTAGTTTCTTTAATCAACCTAATTTTAATTCCCACTGAGCTAGGTGGAATTCATTCTTAAGAGAATTTGATTTCTAAATTAGTCATATTAAAGGGAAAGAAAACCGAGTAGTTGATGCATTAAGAAGAAAATTACACTATGTATATGAAATTTCCTATATCCAAGTGGAAATTGATCTTTCTAATCAAATTAAAGAAGTTAAACTTAAGGATCCAGAGTATGAATTCATATGGAACCAAGCTAAAAAAGCACAAAATTCTGTAAAAACATTGGAGTATGGCATAAAACGTAATATTTTTTTGACTTTCAGAGAAAGAATGTATGTCCCTAATCAGTTGGAAATTAAACAATTATTGTTGGATGAGTTTCATTGGATCCTTTACATTGCCCATCTTAGATATCAGAAACTATTCTCTGCAGTTAAGAAAGACTAATTCTCACCAGGTATGAGAAAGGATATTGTTGAGTATCTAGCCAAATGCTTGCAGTATAACAAGTTAAGGTTGAACACCAACACCTTGTTGGTCTATTCATCCACTTCCCATTCCTGAGTAGAAATGGGAGATGATTGCATTAGACTTTATTACAAGTTTTCCTAGATCATAAAATAAAAATGATTCCATCATGGTAGTGGTGGATAAGTTGAGTAACACAACCCATTTAATTCTTGTTAACTCTACTTATAAAAATGTAGAAGTTACAGATATATCTATGAAGGAGATATTTCAGTTACATGGTATGTCGAAAGTAGTGATTTCTGACCGAGATGTCAAATTCACTTTTACGTTTTTGAAAGCCCTTTTTTCTAGATTGGGTACACAGATTCAGTTCAGTACCGCATATCATCCACAAACAGATGGACATACTGAACAAGTGAATGAGGTCCTCGAAGACATGCTAAGAATGTATATAATGCAACAAACAACCAAGTGGGAGGAATACCTTCACTTGTGGAACTCACTTATAACAATAATTATCATGAATATTTGAAAATGAGTCCTTCTTAATTACTATATGGAAAAAAGTGTAGAACTCCTACAAACTGGAGTAACCTAGAGCATAATTAATCCTAGGGCTTGATATGTTAGCAGAGATGCAGTAGATGGTGAGAAAATTTCTATAATATTTAAAGGTTGCTTGAGATCGACAAAAAGAATATAAAAATAAGAAAAGGAATTATAAAGAATTTCAGGTGGGAAAGCATGTTTATGCACAAATTAAACCCAAGAAAGGCACCTTAAGGTGGGGTGGTTGTGCCAAATTATCACCTCGATACTGTGGACCCTTCCAAATTTTTGAAAGAGTGGGGCCTGTAGCTTGCCAACTTGCATGACTAAGCCATATACGATTTCACAATGTGTTTCATGTTTCTTTGCTAAATAAGTATGTGTATGATTCCCAACATGTGATTAACTGGAAATATGTGCATGTGAGATAAGAAATTAAAGATTATATATATATCTATATATATATATATATATATATATATATATATATATATATATATATAGATATATATATATATATATATATATATATATATATATATATATATATATATATATTATATATATATATATAGATATATATATATATATATATATATATATATATATATATATATATATATATATATATATATATCTGTGTGTGTGTGTGTATGTGTATATGTATATATGTATATGTGAGATAAGAAATTAAAGATTATATATATATGTGTGTGTGTGTGTGTGTGTATGCGTATATGTGTATATGTATATATGTATATATCAATCATTAAAGAAAACATACAGTGAATTGTGACTGGTTGAACTAGACAAAGAGTTCCTGGCAGAACCTCTATGTATCCTCAATTAGACAGAAATAATGTTATGGAGGTGAGATATCACCCAGGTTAAAGTGCAGTCGAGACACTTTAGCTCAGAAGAGGCCACCTGGGAGGATGAAGGCTTTATGAAACAAGCATATCCTAACTTGTTCCAAAGGGAAAGAATGAACACCAAGGACGATGTTTCACACAAGGGGTGATAGATGTAACACCCCAATGCTGTAAATATTGTTATTACTGCCAGTTACTTTTTTTTACTAGATGAGACTCTGGTAATTAAATCTTGGAGGTAAGCTGAGTAAACTCTAAATGATAAAGTTTATGTTATTATTTTTTTCATTAACAAGAATTTGTGACAAGTCATGAAAAAGATCCTAACTGAATTATAAAAAATTCTAGACAATTACGGTAGTTAACTCTCTTTCTCCTCCTTGGAGATAAAAGATCTCAATAGGAAGAATAAGGGGTCCTTTTTGCTAGAAAGAAGAAAGGAAAACGCATGGAGAGAAAATCACATGTACATGACACTGTGAAGGTATGGAAGGACACTCCTCAAGGAGTATTTCCTGAGTTGGGCTACGACTAGTGGAAAATTATGATATATATGAAGGTATATGAGTTCTAGGCTAGGTTAAACCTTGATTCTTGTGGATTGGCCCAAACAAGGTTCTTAGCAAAATAATTCTTCTATAAAGTTAAGACCTCAGGGGGAGAACTAGACATGATTGTTGTTCTCATTGGAAGGGAGATGTCGTCTTTCCTTGGCTGAGTTTTTGGGTGAGTTAAGTTTGAAATAGATAATTATTTTAATTCCCTTTATGATGATATGAATGTTGGAAAATGTAGTAACTATTATTTGTTGTACCTGATGTAGAAGTTATTGTGAATGTGTTAAAGAAATATGAACTCCGATCTAAAGTAAATCAAAGAGGAAAGAGTAATTTTGTGAAGTATGTATCTACATGGATTTGTTGTATCCTAATTGTAAAAATAAACTTTCGCGTCATGGGGTGATCTTGTAAAGGGTCCAGAGGAGTCGCAGGTAGGTCCTCATATAATTATTGTACAACAAAATTAACCACAATGTAAATGCCCTGGGTGGTCATGGAACAGTGGTTAATTTGTAGAAGGGGGAATTTAACCTAAATGATATAGATGAGATGGCAGGAAATAAATTTTGACCCGTACCCATGAATTTCATTAAACAAGATAAAATAAATCAATATAAGTACAATAAGACAATTACTAGGTTACGAGCCTAACTAAATCCTAGCCGAGTAAAATTGGGGTTATCAGCCTGGAACAATCCATGATTCAAATAGAATAAGTTTTTGGAAAAGGTTACCCCATGGGCAGATAGAGAAGGTCCTCGGAATTGAGTTCTTGTTCCCTGTCGAGTAGCAAAGAAATAAAAAAAAAGCAGAATGAAGAATGTATTTATTAACTCAGAAAATACTAATAACAACGTGCAGAATTGATAAATATAAACTGAGAACTCTGAACTGAACCCATTATAATTGAAACTAAATAAATGTTCACCAAGAAAATGAATGCATGCTAAGAACAATATATGTACAATTATAGTAAGGTAAAGAAGATGTTTAGGAACTAAATGTTGAAACCGCTATCAACCATTAACTATGAACTGCATGCATATAATTAAATTCTCCTCTATTAGAAACTTCTAAAGAATAATTGAGCAAGTATAAACTTAAAACCAATTTCTTCATAGCAGAGAAATCAATTATATAATGTTTGTTATAGTAGAAAAGTTTGTTACTACTTGTTCATATCAAAACCAATATAATGACCTTACTGTCATGACAAGATGCCTTATACCAAGCACTTGTAACCTTATGACATGAACAATATTGTACTATAGTCTACATAGAAGTACCAATAATCAAACCATAATACCCCTAATCTAAAAACTACTTTCTGAGGGTCACGAAAATTTTTAAGGATGGAAAATTATCTTGAATTTTAAACACATTGGCGAATCTCACTAGTCCCTAATATGGAAATTACAAAATGTTTATTGATATATTTATAAAATTATTCAAATTTATAATGATTTTATATATAGTCTCTATATATTCTTGCAGTTTTTTAAGGTAAAATAATTTTATATTGTAAAAATTGGGTGAATCATTTTTATAAAAAATGGAAGTTGGCGAATTTTTTGTGTGGAAAAATCACAGAAATTAGCTCACTTGCGAATATTAGCCCCTAAAATTTTCCATGCTGAGGGTTTCACTAAGTGGTATGGAAAACCTTCAATAAAACTCTAAATGTTGAACCATACATGTTACTATGTGAGAATAGAATACAGACAAAGCTAACAATTAAATGAAAGAGAATTAAAGAAATTGGAAAAATAGAGTTAGAGCGTAAGCATATCTTCAGGGCCTGGCCGAGGGTTCTAAGAATAAATTTCCAATTTTAAGGGTAGTTTCAAACCCTACCTGCATAGGAATAAAGAAAATCAATTAAAAGTGCTCTTTAAGCTCAACAAAGGTAAACATTAAAATGTTTGAGGTAAGTCAGGATTTCTTACCTGGAAGAGTAGTCAAATACTGTTGTGAAGTAGAACCATTCTGGAGACAGAATACAACCCTGGGTGTTAAGACTTGAACATATCAAACCATAATAACGATTAAAAGAGTTAGGTGTAGTGAATACCAAGAACTAAGATGCCTTTGTGCGTAGAGGAGGAGGTCGACAGGGCCACATTCCGCCATAGTGAACCCCAAATGGGTTGAAAACCTAGAAATGTAGAATACATTGATTAAAAATTTACCCCTATAAAGAAAAAAATAGTGAAACATGGCATAGGAAGAGGGAAATAACTGAACAACGCATTAGCAAACCTTGGTTCTTGGAGTAGGTTGCAGACAAGGTTCCGAGGGGAGGGGCTACAGAATGAGTGATCAAATGTCGAGACTCGGGCAAGAGTAGTTATCCTAACTACTCTCAATAGTCTACACCATTGGATCATGTGGTGTGAAATCAATGGAAACATGTAGACCCAAGTATAACAAGGATCAAGTGTGTCATAATTAAGGAGGTTGAGAAGCTTCGACAGATATAATCGATGAATTATGTAAAATAATTAAAATACATGAAAAATTAGAATAATGTTTCCAACATTATCATGCCATTGAACATTTAACATCAACCGAAGATGCCTAAACCTTCAAGAGTTAAAGTATACGCCTTGTAGATATAACATTTTTGTTAATTAAGGCTCCATTACACACTATTATCATATTCCAGAAAAGAGATCTCATATCATGCTAATTACTTTAGTCAATTGGCTAGTTGTTGAAGAAATTAACTTAGAATTATTTTTTTTCACGATGTTTGTCTATGCATGTTACAATTTTACTACTTAGATTAATAAATGTAATTTATAACAATTGGTAGGATTTAAGGAAGGTTTAAATCACACACCAAAAAATTCTAACATATTTAGGTAAATATATGTCTTCAATGTTTTTTTACTAGTAACTTACCAAGAGTCTTGCAATAATTAAAAGCACATAAAAAAAAGAAAAAATAGGGAAACATAAATACATTTGAGAATGATTTAAATGACATAGTCAATTGTAACATTTATAGTTGATATATTACTCTTTTTAAACAATTCAACTTATGAAAACATATACCTATCATGTGAAGCAGTAAATTGCAAAACATTGATGTATTATTTTATTTAAATAAATAATATAATAGTATAAAATTTGCACCAAAATCATTAAAAATAGATAAATATTTAAAGAAGAAAATGATTAAAATAATAAATCTTAATAAATCAAAAATATTTTAATAATAAAATTCATATGATTAAAGTTTTGATAATATTATAATATTAATTAAAAAATAATGATGGTAATAAAAAAATTATTTATTTTTTAATTAAAAATATAAAACATTAATCATTATAAAAAATACATAATTTTCTATAAAAACAACTTAAACTTTTATTTATATATAAATAAAGAAAGGGTTAAACTATTTAATTAGAAAGAATAAAAGAAAATGATAAAATATAGAACTAAATTATATTAAAATGTTATCGTATAAAATTGCCCCATATAATAATAATAATAAAATATTAAATATTTAAAAATAAATTTATTAGATTTTTAATATTATATATATAAAAGATTATTATGAGATATTAAAAAACAAATTTTTAATATATATATATATATAAATTGTATAGATATGTTACTAAAAATAAGAAAATTTAAAAATAAAAGAGAAATATAAAAAAATTACTAAGTAAAAATTATATAATTAAAGAGAAATATAAACATTTTATTAAAAAAAATGGTAAATATCAAATAAATATAATTAAAATATAAAAAATATAATACTAAGAACTTAAATATAAGTGGCAAAGTGTTTATTATAAAAAAATAATAAATTAAAGAAAAAGAACTACATCAAATTTAAAATTTAAGGTAAACAAAAGAAGTCAATGAGATTTAAATTGGGGTTATCTTTTATGTTTAGGTATAATGATTGCTATTTACTTATTCATTGTCTTGAAAAAATAAAGCCAAAAAAATTGAAAAGTGGAAAACAAAAAGATTCAAAAGTTTCAAAAAAGGAACTTTAAATCATTAAAAGTAAAATTTTAAAATGGAAAATGAAAATCCTATGAAATAATGAGGAAACAAAAGTTAAGAATTAAAGAAAAAAGGAAAAACATCAACATAAAAGAAATATGCCTAACTAAATTAAGAAAAAGGGGAAAATAAAAGTAAAACAGAGGAGTGGTTATCTTGAAGTTCGTTTTTTAACCTAGCTCTATTTTACTCTTGGGAACTTATTGATGTCATCTTGTTAAACTTGCATGTCATTATCACAAAATTCACCATTTCAAGCACATTTTCTCTTTTCCTACCTAGGAGGAGTGACTAATCATATCTTATACCTATTCAATATGCAACCAATCACTCATTGCTCTCATGAAAAAAGCGATTATTGCTAGAACTTTCTAGATTCAAGGAGTTCATCTCATAATTGGCTATCTGCGATCTATCACAAGACTTGCAACCTATGTATGACCTTATTCTTATCAAATTTGAAGATTTATAACTATCTCTAAAACTCCTCCATCATTTTTTAAAACACGGTGACTTCACTCAATGAGCCTCTGACATATCACATGTGTTCGTGGCATACTAAACAATACTCTTAATTTGACTACATATTGAAAAACGCCTCTAAAAATAATTTTATTTAGCTCCCTACCAATATGAACCCAATACACCTTCCAAATTCAAAAACCCTTACTTTCACTAAATATCGTAGGTATCCATTTTTTCATTAATATTTTCATATCCCTTGATATTTTTCATTAACTTTGAGCTCCATTCTTTATACACAACATATAAAAACCCTTTACTCTGTATTATATGCTCAATATATTATGTCATTATTCCTCAATATGTATCCCCCAATATGAATGCATATAGTATGATATTTCTCCCAGTGAACCGCTTCTTCTCTAAAAGAAGTTCAAATCAAGGGGTATGAAAGCTCAATTGGTTGATAAGCTTATGATCTCATAATATAACTAGAGAGATATACTATCTCTAAATTTTTAAGATAATAACACATATGTCTCTTTCTAGTTATATTCTAGGAGCACAAATTTCTCAATTGGTTGAGATCTCATACTATTGATTTACCCTTTTTTGTGGAGCAATGTAAGAGTGCTATAGATAGGTTAACAATTTGAAATTTTATTAACAATAGGTCATACAAACGTTCTAAGGATCACGATGGATCATGGCTAAACTATCCAAATTTGATCTCTTTGAAACTCCTTGAATCCAGAAGGTTCTAGGTTGATCACATTTTGATGAGAGAAGCAAACAATGGTCACACATAAAACAAATAAAAAGAGTACAAGATGTGATTGATCACTCCTTATATTGTGAAAATAAGGATTATGCTCAAAATGATGAATCTTGGGCCAATAACATGCAATTTTATAAAAATGGCTTCAGTAGGTCCCCTATGAATCCTAAAGTGACAAATAGAGGTATAAAAACAGTTGGACATAAATATAGGGATGCTATTCTCACTGACATTCTAACCATCATCTTTATCGACATTATTTGGTATCTTTTATATTTTAATCATTTCCCTACAATTTCTATGATGATAGGAATAAAATTTTGCTAGAACATTAGCATATTCTATGCAAATATTATGCTATCTTGTCTGAGTATTTTGACAAGGTAGAGGAACAAGAAATATTGTGCTTAATATTGATAAAATGGATATGGTTGGGATTTTAATGGGACATCTAGTTTCACTCATGTAATTTTTACAACATGAGTAGGGAAGTATGTGGAGACCTATTTGATTGGAAAGATCAATAAGGTCATTGATGGTATAGATTTGAATAGTGGAAATGAGTTTTAGAGTGGAATAATATTTTTCCTCCATATAGGCAAGCTTGTTTGCAATCCATTATATGTAGGGTAGGAATAGTTTGGGAAACTCATTATTGATGTCCTCCTATTCTCTCATTATTTTACTAGTGTACTTAAATGCCATAATCACTTTGTGCTTCTTACAACCATTATTATTGAGAACTATAAGGTCATGACTTTTTTCTTCTTGTTATTAGAGATTCTCAGGTCTCTATTTTGCCATAATGTTACTACTATTCTAAAAGGCCTAAATCACTTGGTACTTCTTATAGCCATTATATTGATAGCTTTGAGGATATGGGTTTTTCATTCTTATTATTAGAGATTCTTCGACCTCTATTGGGCAGAGTATTGAGAACTTCTAATCCCAAAGGTGATGGATTTAGTGTGGAGGTATTATTTTATGCGGGTCTCTATTTTCACAAATTAGTGTGCCATGAGGCCATCCTTTTTTTTTATAGTGATAAGAACATCTAAAATAAGAAGGCTACCATAAATGTAAATATCCTTCATGAAGTTAATGTATTTGATAGACCCTTAAGTAGGGGAAATTTTAGAGTCTAAATTTTTGCTCATGGACTAATTTTTCATGATTTTTGCCAACAATACTCTAGACGAATTTTAATATTTTGTAATAGCGATTCACTCAAATTTTATGGGTTTAAATTATTTTACCTTACAAATCATCAAAATTTTATAAAAACTATATAAAATCTTTAGAAAAATTGAATATTTTGCATAAATATTGCCTAACACTTTACAATTTTGATAATAAAAACTAGCAAGATTAACAAGGGTTTCTACACATTAAAATAAATTTACATATATTTTTCCTTGGTATTAAGGTAATCTTTAAATATTTCCAATTTTACATGACCACAGTGTTAGATGATAAAAATATTTTTCATGAATCTAATCAAAATCCAAAGTAGAAAAGTGAAATAATATCGATTTTTTCACAAAATCTGCCATAAACAAATTGGTTACTCTAGAAGAGAGGGGAAACCATACTTACACCCTAAGTTATTTATATATTTCCCATTAAAAATTATAAATTATAAATCTCAAACAAATTTCAAATTATCCTACAATATCTTAGTCCGATCTTTTTGATAACCCTCATTGTATTGTTAATAAAAAATCTACAATAGAACTTACAGAATGTCATTACAATTTAATTATTTTATTGGAAAATATCTATATTTAAATTTTTAATATTATATGATTTAGTTTTTTATCTTTAACTTTAGTTGTATCCTTTTAATACTCTTCATATTAATATTCATGAGGATTTTAATGGCCTTCTTTATTTATTTATTTTTCTCTTCTTTATTTATTTATTTTTCTCTTATTTGATATTTTATTTCCCGTAAATATATTTTTATGGGATTATTATTTCTTATATATGATTTTATTATATTAAATTAATATTTTATATTTTTAGTATTTTAATTCAATCTTTATTCAATCTCAACCAAATAGTTGAGATTTTATTTTATTTTATTATTTTTAGTATTTTAATTTTAATGTTTATTTATTTTTAATTTCTTAAATATTTATTTAATGTTCTTTTTAATGTTTACTTACTTTAATTTACTGATTTTAGGAAATTTAGACTTCTTAAGAATTTCTGCTCTATCATGAGTATGACTGTTAACACTAACAAAACAAAAGTTATGATAATCAAATCCAAGAAGGACACTTACGCTAACTTATGTATGACAATAGTAACTTGGAGGAAGTGTCTACTTACAAGTACCTAGGAATTGATATTCATCACAAGCTCAACTCAAACTATATCATTGAGAAAAGGATTAATGGGGGTGGAAAGCTTATTTTGGTCTTTAAAATAATTGTAAAATGGAAAACCTCGTAATGTGGGACAGAAAGATGTTCCTTTTTGATAATTTAGTCACTCCTGTTATCTTATATGGATGTGAGGTTTGGGGTTGCAGCATCTCTAGAGAATCTTGGAGAAATATTGAGCAAGTCTAGAAGTGTTTTATAATGTATAACCTCAAAATTAAAAGCAATACACCCTATCCTATTCTCCTTATAGAAGTGGGTCCTTCCCCTATCGAGAGCCTAGCTATGACTAGGCTTCTGTTGTACAAGCACAAACTCAATAACATAGGAGACCATAGACTTCCTAAGCTAGCTTTAAATTCTAGCCAAAACCACCTAAGGCTCAAACGAGGTTGGTATAAAGACATAAGGGCTTGGTGAAACCATTGAGAGATCAACGAGTATGTTGCATTGCAAAACATTAATAACATTAAGAATATTGTTACTTCTAAGTTCAAAGAAAAAATGTGGTGAGAGAAAGATTTAGCAGCTAAAAGAAAATTAAGATATTATAAGGAGGTCATCAACCCCACCCTAGAAGATCAAAAGTATCTCTCTGTTTTAACTAGCTCAAAGAAGAAAATTAATATAGCCAAGATTAGAATGAACTCTCATGAGTTGCATAGTGAAACGGGTTGTTGGGCGGTTCCTAAAACACCATAGATGGAAAGGATTTGCCATCTCTATGAGAATATGAACATCAAGGATGAAAATCACTTCCTCTTAGAGTGCCCCACGTACAACCACATTAGATCTCAGTGTCATAAGCTTTGTTGCAATACTGACCTTCCTAGCCTTTTACGATGTCAAAATTATAGCGAGCTTGGGAGGCTTCTCTCCAAGCTTTTTGAGCATAGGAATAAAATCTTAAATCAAACTAAATAATTCGTTTCTTTAGGTCCGATAGACCAAATTTTGGTCTCGGTGGATGTTACCCACCACCACCACCACCACCATCATCATTCTACTATTCTATAATTTTTAGTATTTTCAGTTAATCTTTATTCAATCTCATATATATATCTATATATATGATTCCATTTCATTATATTAATATTTAATTATTTTCATTTTAATGTTTATTTATTTTCAATTGGTGTATGATTTCCTTGGGAAAAGAGACTCACCTCACTACAATGATTTCACTATGAATGTCTACTAAAATGTATTTATACTTTATCGAATATGTAACTACTTCAAAGAAAATAAACACATGTAATTTAACTATTAAATCTATTAACTAATTTTTATTTTTTAAAATTATTTCTTAATTTAAGTTTTTTAAAATAACATTTTTTTATATATTATCTTTTTAAAATTTTAGTAAATATTAGTTTATTAATTATGATTATATTGTGTTGTTTATATATATATATATTAAAATTTCTTCATTATTCCAATATATCACACTGATTTAATTATTTTTTTTAATTAAAATCATTTTATTCTAGGAAGAATAATAGGTCAATTATGGATTGCCATATTCTGTAAATAATAAGATCCAAACTTTAATTAATTTTTTTTTACTAAAAAGATAAATACAAATAAAACAAATTAATAAGATCCAAACTTCAATTTAAAAAGAAAAAATTTACTAAAAAGATAAATACAAATAAAACAAATTATTTTATGTAGCATTAAAAACAATCAAGTTAACCAGAAAATGACTTAATTTAATTAACCAAAACGCCCGACGCAATCTATAACAGATTGGCACCAATAACAGACAAATAGAAAACGAAAATACGCATCATATGCTATACAAAAAATACAAACAATAAATACACCATAAACCTTTGAAAAAAGGTGGAAAGGAGAATCTTAATGTCCCTGCAACTTATACCGCAGGTAAAGTATGGTCATTACACTTTGACAACTCCACGAAACGAAAAGGAGACAACTTAAGCACCAAGTATGGTTATTGCCCTTTCACAACCCCACGCATGCACCACTGTGTAACTCGGCAAAACGTTCTAATGACCCACGATAGTGTTACGTATACTTATTGAACTTCGTTTACTGCCAATAACTAAGAGCTGAATAACAACCGCTGTGCTGTGAGAATACATTGTTTTATCTTTGGATAACCTTAATAGATAAATAATCAAAACCACCTGTAGAAGCTGCCGTATCTACAGGCGGTGGTGGTGAAGGAGTGTCTGAGGATGCATCCACCACGGCCTCTCTTATCATGGGCCCGCCTCTGCACAGAGGATTGGTTCATGGCAAACGGGATGTGCGTTCCGGCGGACACGACGGCGATGGTGAACATGTGGTCCATTACCTACTATCCGGAGATCTGGGAACGTCCCCATCAATTCCGTCCACAGAGGTTTCTCCCGTCGGAAGGCGGACAACATGTGGATGTCCGAGGAAACGACCTGCGGCTTGCACCCTTTGGTGCCGGTCGTCGCGTGTGCCCTGGCAAGGCTCTGGGTCTCCGGACCGTTCAGCTGTGGGTGGCTAAACTGTTTCATCATTTCACATGGGTGCTTTCTCCTAACCATCCGGTGGACCTGACAGAGAAGCTTAAACTATCATGTGAAATGGCAACGCCCCTTACAGCCATACCTGTGAGTAGGATCCCACTTCCTTCAACTTAACAACACTTCTGTGCCGCTATACTGTGTCGTAATTCGCTCATGATTGCATATATGAAGGGGGCTTTTACTGTATTATTCCCTACTTACAACCACCAACTTATATATAAATCAACGTTTTCTTTGTAATTATTCCCTTATTACAGCCACAACCTCACACATAGAAACAGCGTTTCCTAATTCATTTTCTCGTATTTCACTGTAAGAAATTTCGATTTTGTACGGACAATATTAAAACTTTCGAGTTATTTCGATTTTGTCTAGATGATTTTAAGATATTAAAAGCCCCGGTATAATTATTGTAATTTCGATTTTGTATAGATGATTTTAAGATATTAAAAGGCCTGGCATAATTATTGTAATTTTAAAGGAAGTTCCTGTTAGAATTTGGTGAAACAATTTGCGAACAAAATTTAATTTTTAATTATTTAAAATATGTTTAAATAATTTTTAATTATTTAAAATATGTTTAAATTTTTATTATTTAAAATTTATTTTTTATTTTAAATAAATAAATTGATTAAATATTTAAAAAAAATCAAAATATTTTAAAATTAAATACTCAAACTTATAATTCTAATAAAATTTTAAACAAATTTAACCTTAAAAATATAAACAAAACAGACCACTAGAAATTAAAAAAAAAATATAACAATGAGAATAAGATGATAACACCTAATATATTTGACTTCCGCTGATTTTGGAAACGCGTCTCTGGATGAAGAATAACAATCAGAACAAGAACAAATTTAACCTTAAAAATATAAACAAAGCAAACCACTAGAAATAAAAAAAATATAACAATGAGACTAAGATGATAACACGTAATATATTTGAATCCTGCTGATTTTGGAAACGCGTATCTAGATGAAGAATAACAATCGGAACAAGGGCGCTGCGCAGCAGCTAGTCCCTGCCCTAAGTTGTTGGTTCAAGCTGTACCTGTTGAATCAGCAGTATATACTAGATCTTGATACTATCTAACAGTAAGAAAATAAATTTAGACTCAAAAAATTTATCTCAAAAGAAAACAGTGGACAAAAGAAACCATCCAAAAGTTCAAAAAACTAGTGTTTTCTTTAGAATAAGATTCAAAATCTGCTATTGCTGGTAAATGCACTTAAGGAAGGAATGAAGAATGGAAACTTCTCATTTCCCGGTAACCAGTTCTATTAAGAAAGCTAGTTTTTTCCTTTATAACAATTCTCATGCTGGATAGATGCATGCCCACACCGTGCAGGAACTTGAACAGCTTGGAGACTATCGGCATAAGCTGAAGCCACAAGAACAGAACTCTTAAGTGGCAGCATCAGAGAAACAAACTTGTTTCAGTTGCAAGTAAAGGAGCATGTATCTCTAATCTTGAAGAGGAACTTTTACACTTAAAACAAGAAAATTCAGTCAGAGATTGGTGAGTTTGACAATGTCGGGAAGCTGCAAGAAGCACTTAGTAACTTGAAAACAGAAAACAAGAACTTGAAGGCAAAATCTAAATCTAAAAATGTGGTCAAATTTGTAAAAAAAATTCATTTGAAAACAGAAAACTTGAAAACAGAAAACAAGAACTTGAAGGCAAAATCTAAATCTAAAAATGTGGTCAAATTTGTAAAAAAAATTCTTTGTTCCGACTAGGAGAGGCTGTAAATAAAGAATCCAACCCTTGCTTTTCGAGGCTGTACAAGCTACTACAGACAGAAAGATTATTATAGTTATTATGTTGCTTTGTATTATCTTCAATTACAGAAAATGTGCCTTGAAACATAAAAAAATACTGTCATGAGTCATAATCACTGTGCGTTTGTATATATAACATAATTCTTTGATATAAATAGCAAGTCCTTCCTTCTATCTATAGAAATAGTATTTCTCTCTGAATAATAGAGAAGAAGTCACCTCTAATATGACTATCAAGACCAGTAATAAGAGAGGATGGTTACACGTTACTAAAGTAACTCATCCAGAGACTAGCACGCTTGATTTGAAAAGATATTACTCAACAGCCGGCTGGAACAGCAATGGCTTGAAAGCCACAAAGCGACGGAACATGTGAATCATTGCCCTGTGTCAGTGAGGACCTGTTCCTTAAATCGATGGTATGTCGAACATCTTTTGATCTTGCATCATCAGAACTTCTAAATTGCTGTCCTTTCAGAAATCCATGCATAGAGGTTTCAGAGTTTCCATTACCCCCAATATTAGGAGCAAGTGTCCCCACTTGAACATTTTCAGTAAAATTTACCCCAGAAAGAGGATATCCATTAGAGATGAGACCTGTACAAGACAGCTTCTAGTTAGACGAAAATTATGTTGCATTCCTTGCAGTGAAATTTGATCCATTGGAGAATGATTCTCATGCATACACTGTTCCAATGTGGCACCTGGTCGAGTGGCCAGATCTAATGAATCTGATCCTAGAGCCCTTGAGCTCAATGACTGTGTTGACAGAAGAGAGAGAGCACAACCAGAGTCAGGGACTCCTAAAATATTCTGTGTAGCCGTTGCTACTTCTAGGCCAGTATTCATTCCTGCTCCTGGTGGAAATGAAAAAGTTAAGGCCTCAGTAAGACGGTTTGCTGGGTTCTGTGTATAATGTTGAATGCCTTGACTGAGAACGTTGGCAGGGGAAGCCTTGGAGCTCTGCAAGAGCTGGAGTTGCCTGTCAGCACTTTGATGGGACAGAGCATTTGCAAAAGATGGGTGATTAACACCTGGTGTTTGTGGATGGCCATCAAACATCAATGGAACCTCTGGTTTAACAGTCTTTGGCAAAGTCCCTTTCCCCTCACTGTGATCATCCAAAACTGAACTTGAAAGAATCCTTGGGTGCATAAAGGATGATGCATCTAGCAAAAGGCCAGTACGCCTGTTATCTGTTCATAAAAGTGAATATCAGTCTTTATAGCTCAGTACAAATCGCACTACACTACTTCGAGGCTTTCTGGACTTTCCAGCAGATCAAAGCATGCTAAGCTTGATAATAAAGACCGTTTTTCTCTACGGGCTTTTCTTTTTGCTGTTTCCATATGTTTTCCCGGAGGAAGTTTAATCTTTGCTTTGATAGCAAAGCTTTTGAAAAATATTTAATGGCAAATAATAAAAGTGAGAGGTTTTAGGACATTACAGTTGGCAGAAAGGAGCCCGGAAGGGTTTTCTTGACAGGGTTGAGAAAACGGCGAGGGTTGATCAGCCAAGAAGAGATGAAAGGGTCGTTCTAAAAGCTCAGTATGTGCATTGCCAAAGAGAAATTGCTCAACAAAATTCAAACTGTGAATGTTGCTCCACATGATATCTAAACCTTCGTCTGAGTTAATGCTCAGAAAACATTTTATTCAAGAAGAGATGAAAGGGTCTTTCGAAAAGCTCAGTATGTGTATTGCCAAAGAGAAATTGCTCAACAAAATTCAAACTGTGAATGTTGCTCCACATGATATCTAAACCTTCGTCTAAGTTAATGCTCAAAAAAACATTTTATTATATATTTATTTTTTAGATGAAAGGTTTAAACTGTGTTTATTTTTAGTTTATATTTCTTGGTCAATCTTAAACAACACTCATCAGTGGTTGTTGCTGGGAAAATTTATCTCAATTGATTTGGTTTAAATTTATTTGACAAATCATAAATAGCCTGATCGATTAGTTGGTTTTAAATTTATGGATTAGTTGATAGATAAATAACTATTTGAAAAAACCACCAGATTTAAATATGAAATTTTATTTAATTCTTTTCCAGATTTGAATTTATTTATATATGATTTTAATAATAAAATTTATAATTTAATTAAAAATTATAACCAAAATTAAATTATATAATATAGTTTTAATAATTATTATTAAAATAAACTTAAATATGAAATTTTATTTAATGCTTTTCCAGCA
>CM062808.1:786218117-786283117 GCA_031772625.1 Pinus tabuliformis
CATAAAAGTGCGTGAACTTTTCTCTACATGAAGGAAACTTTGTTGCACTATAATTTATCAAATAAATTTGCTGCACTATAATTTATGATTTGTGTGATTTGCGATCAAGGACAACACTTGTCTCATAATGCCAACAATCTCCCCCTTTGGACTTGATGGCAAAGCTAACTTGTCATACTGAGAACTGTCATCTGATTCCTTTGAGTTTTCCGGCATCCCATGCATTCTGTCACATCTGATATCTCTTCTGTAGATTCATCTAGATATATATAAGTGAGTTGATCTTCTACGAGTTGGTGCCATCAAGTACAACACATGCATCATAATGCCAACAATCTCCCCCTTTGGACTTGATGGCAACAATACCAAATCACTCTCCCCCTTTGACATCAAGGGCAAAGGGCGAACCAAGATATTCTCTTCCTTTGCTGTCCATACTCCCCCTGAGTACCTGTTGAAATCTCTAAATGAGCTCCCCCTTTGTATATGCCATGGTGCACCAATCTGTTCATGTTGAAATCTCTGCTCTGCTGAAATATGTTGTTCATGCTCCCCCTGACTGTAAGCAAGGTCTGCAAAAAGATGTTCTACAAGAAGAACATGACTCTGTACATCATAAATGACCTTCCTATCACCAAAGACTCATACATACATCTATCTCCCATCACAATGGTGATATACCAAAAGTTTACATATGATAACATAAGAGAATAACATCATTTATCCCAGGCATAGTGGGGAAACCAACATAGGCCGTTACATGACCTGAAGAGATCTCATCAAATGACTACAATAAATAGAGACACACTATTACATCATGAGTCTTGATATGACCTTTACATCGAATGATATACATGACATTTATAACAAAGACCAAACACCTAAATAAGATCATGATAAACATCAGCAACAACACTGTATGATTTGCTCCATAGCATCTGTCAACAGCAACTAGACCAGCAACTTGTATTAGTGCATGAATCATCAAGGTATGTCTGTATCAACTCATCCTTTTGAACAGAATTCTGTATATACAGAATCATTCACATTCTATCATATGTGAGAAACACCATAGCCATCCAGATCTGCATGAACCAAGTATCATCCATTGGGAATATCTGCATCAATCAACATATGAAACAACCTATCATCATATAGGTAAGAACTCATCATCATCATGTCTCCAACAATGTAACTTTGAATAATCATCCATTTATCCAGCCAACAATCCTCATCCATATATGTGCTAAGAACAATAGGAATCCTGCATCATAACTGTAGTATACGATCTTTATGCATATGACGTCAATAGCATATGAGTGACTCATCATCAAGTAAAGAAGATGTGAATTATGAACTGCTCCTTATCCTTATGAAGATCACCATGTAAGCACCATTAGAGAATCAACCGCAAATCTGATCTAAATATCAACTATGTAACCCCAAGAATCATCTGAACAACTCATAACCATATCATAGCAAGATGAATCATTTATCCATATAAGCATCATCACCAAGGACTATTAACCATAATGCCAACAATGCATTAAGAGCATATGCTCCCCCTAAACCTGTGCCATCTGTCAGATCTGATCATGCATATTAATAAGAAGTATCAAGACATCAGCAATATCAAGTTAGAACCAAAATACTTCTAACCATCATATCCACACATCATTAGCAAAATGCAACCATGATCAATTAGAGCAAAACTGATCCTTTTCTTGAATCTGTCCCTACTGCCTTTCTTCAAACAATCATATACGCGACTGTGCAGTAACAAATTCGCCTATATATGCAATTTCCCTTTATCAAGCTTGCGTAGGAGATTGAAGTTTTACACTTCCGGCTCCCTCTGTTATATCTGTATAATGTGTTGTGCCGCCACTTTCTGACTGAACTTCCTTTTTCTTCCATATCTTCAAGTGTGATGATGTTTTCTCCTTTTGGTGTGATGTCCTTGCTTTGTTCCTACATTCCTTTGCTATATGTCCAAGCTTGTTACATGCATAACATCTTACATGTTTCATATTCCTTTTGTAGCAATCAGCAACTTTGTGACCAAACATATTGCAAGCAAAGCAATATCCATTAAAGTACCTTGATTGAGATGATCTGTTTGTTTGATGATCTTGAACCCTTCTTCTTCTACATCTGGCTACAACATGTCCAAGGTTATGACATACATAACATTCAACATTATTCATAGGAGGAGTAAAAGATTTTCTTTGAAGAATTTCTTTCCTTGGTTGATGATGAGATTGACCTTTCATCTCTCTTATCTCCTTGTTGATCATTTTAGATTTCTCTTTAGAGTTCCTTGCCTCACCTTGTGAACTAGATTCACCTTCAACAGATTCATGAAAGCCAAGACCAGTTTTGATAGCAGGAGATCTTTGACTATTAAGAATATCATCCAAGACTTTAGTACTATCTTGAAAACGTAAGAGCTTATCCTTTTCTTTTAATTTACTTTTCAAGATATTGACCTCAACCTGAAGTTGTTCTTCTTTTTCTAGATATTGCTTCTTCATGTCTTCTTCAGCTTTCCTTTCTTCTTCCAATTGATGCTTTAGCTTGAGAATCTCCTTTTCTTGTTCTTCATTCAGATCCTGTTGCATTTGACGAATTCTGAAGGCACATTCTAGCTGAGATTTTAAGCTGATAACTTCGTTTCCCTGTTTTTCAATATCTTGGACTAGATCTTTATTCTGCTTCTTTGATTCTTCAAGATCTTCCTTTAGAGATCGGATCGTGGCTTCAAGACTTTCATAGTAACTGGATCTATCTTTGAGTTTCTTGATGGTTGTGTTCTTTTCATTGACTTCATTTCTTAGAGATGTTGCTTCAACCTGCAACTTTTGATATTTCTCCTTGAATAACTCTCGTTGAGCCTTTTGTCTAGTAACAGCTTCTTTGAGGGCACCACTCTTTATGTTCAGAAGTCTTTCTTGTTCACTAATTTTGTTTGTCAGCCTGTTAACTTCTGCTTCTATTTGATATCCTTCTTCCTCACCCATAAGAGCACATTCAGTTGTTTCGTTATCACTTCCATCTTTTCCAAATGGATAGATAGCTGGAACATTAGAGGATAGCAAATTCATACCTAATAGTTCATCTTCATTTTGAAATGATTCTGAATCTGAATCTGAATCTGAAGAGCTTCTTATACCTAATCCCCAATCGATTCTCCCACTGTCATAGTTCTTCTGAGATGTCTTCTTCTTCTTATGAGCTTTCTTCTTAAGCTTCTTTCCCATTGTTCCACGGATCTCCTTCAAGCGATCAAGCTTCTACCAAAGGACCTGCTCTGATACCAATTATTGGAAATAATACTGAGAGGGGGGGGGGGGGGTGAATCAGTATTATCACATCAATAGAACTTTTTCATTTCCATATTCAGATTCATATATGCTACTTCCACAAAATCCTATGATTCAGTTAGTTGATCCTTAATGAGTGCATTAGAACATTATCAACCATATTAACAGTAAACAGGTGCAGTAAAATAGAACAAATCATCACACATAAGCCACACACATGAACACCATGATATAAGGTGGAAACCCAATGTGGGAGAAAACCACCTGCTGCAAGTCATCTCAATCTTCTTCTTAATAAGAAAATCATTTTACAATATTTCTATACTGGTGCAGTCTTATACCAGTATGTAGGCTTCTACCTGCAGAGAGCTACAACCCCCATAGTTCTTGTACTAGCTTATCCATTTACTAGTACGTAGGCTGCTACCTGCTACAATGCTCCAAAGTTTTTAACTGCTACTGAAAGGGAGCTACCAACCCCGTAGCTCTTGTACTAGATAAGATACTAGTACGTAGGCGCCGGCCTACAATTTTCTCTCCTCCGGGTACCACGTTTCATACATTTTCAGACTGGATACACCTGAAGCACAACACATAATCTGAAAGGCCACGTTTCATCCAATTTTCATACTGGACCCATAAATATCATTGAAGCACATAATCAATCAATCTTCTGAACCACCCAATCACCAGATCAATACATATACAAGGATAATATGAGTGTTAGCAACCCGATCTAGTCCATTAGATCCATTACTAGATCTCATCCATCAACACAATCAATCAAACTGAATATGTAGAATACTGACACCATTAAACAGTCATCAGAACACATCAACAACCTGAACCACTTGTAACTTTAAACATCATAGCTCAAATGGTATATGCTACTACAATGAACCAAACCTGCGTACATACGTGCTTTCACCAAAGCCAACCCGCGTACAGATCTATAAACATTCAATCATGACTTGCAGCGATTTCAAACTCAAGTTATACCCAGTTTAGATCATTACAAGCGTCAGTATACAGATCTAGAATAAGCATAATCAACTATATAGATATAGTTCATTTCAAACCATTTGATCCCGATCTATCCTTAGATCTTGTTCTCCATCAACCGGTGAGATCCCTCTTTAGCTCAGATCCAAATCTGCACCATAACCCAATCACAGTATTCCAGATCTAGATATTCAATAATTCAGATGATGCTTTGCCAAATGATCTCCTTCCTCTTTTATAGCCTTAGTCCTTTCACAATACCACGGTCCAAAACCATAATAACACAATACCACGGACCCAATACTTGGGATCAACAATTTTGGATGCAATACCACGGACCAAAACCATAGGATCAAAAACTGTCGGAATAATACCATGAACCAACCATGAAAGTGCGTGAGATCAACACTTTTGGATGCAATACCACGGACCAAAACCATAGGATCAAAAACTATCGGACTAATACCATGAACCAACCATGAAAGTGCGTGAACTTTTCTCTTGCACGAAGGGAACTTTTCTTTGCATGAAAGTGCGTGAACATTTCTCTACATGAAATAAACTCTTCTCTGCATAAAAGTGCGTGAACTTTTCTCTACATGAAATAAAATTTTCTCTGCATAAAAGTGCGTGAACTTTTCTCTACATGAAATAAACTTTTCTCTGCATAAAAGTGCGTGAACTTTTCTCTACATGGAATAAACTTTTCTCTGCATAAAATTGCGCGAACATTTCTCTACATGAAATAAACTCTTCTCTGCATAAAAGTGCGTGAACTTTTCTCTACATGAAATAAACTTTTCTCTGCATAAAAGTGCGTGAACTTTTCTCTACATGGAATAAACTTTTCTCTGCATAAAAGTGCGTGAACTTTTCTCTACATGAAGGAAACTTTGTTGCACTATAATTTATCAAGTAAATTTGCTGCACTATAATTTGTCATTTGTGTGATTTGCCATCAAGGACAACACTTGTCTCATAATGCCAACAATCTCCCCCTTTGGACTTGATGGCAAAGCTAACTTGTCATACTGAGAACTGTCATCTGATTCCTTTGAGTTTTCCGGCATCCCATGCATTCTGTCACATCTGATATCTCTTTCGTAGATTCATCTAGATATATATAAGTGAGTTGATCTTCTACGAGTTGGTGCCATCAAGTACAACACATGCATCATAATTCCAACATTTCTTTAGCGGTTAGGGACATCTCAAGTAGGGACATCTATAGTAGGGTGTCTCTTTGACTATATATATATATATATATATATATATATATATATATATATATATATATATATATATATATCATCGTCTAGCTGTTTCTTTATCAGTTAGGGACATCTCAAGTAGGGAAACTAATATTTAAAATTCTATACATCCATTAATATACCCTCTAAGGACCTCGAGATGTGGGCACTCTGACATCTATTTACCAGTTAATCTATATCAATAATTTTCAGGCAAACATTTTTTGGTTAATAGTTATGGAGATGTGTATGATATGATCATCCATCTTGTTGTTAGTATTGATGGCCATTGAAACATGATGAAATGTGTATCATATGCCCATCCATTCTATTACTCATCAAAAAATTGTCATCGTTTGAACCACTATCGCCTTAACGTTTGCACTTTCCAAGTCCTGCATACCATCTCATAGGCACCCATATCATCCATACATCATTCATTTTCAATTTTGTAATTGGGCATGCTTAAGTTTTGAAATAATTTTCTTCTTCTAAAGGAATTATGGGACTTACATTTCTTAGCCCATCCTAATCAAAGTCTCAACAAAGAAACATCGCGGCCTTTGACTTGGGAGTGCTTGGGATTTTGGTGCTTAGTCTGTGCTTGGATAGTGGATTCTCCAGACACAATTATAATAAAATCATAGATACATCCCTTGGAAGAGGAATCCTCAAGCTTAACACAATGTCTATGGCTACTGGTTTATCTAAAGGTAATCCCTTGACATTTGAGGACAGTACTTTTGATCCCAATTTACTAGTAATCACATAAGCTTTAATGTGCACTCTAATATTCGCATTATGTATAAATTTTATTTTTAAATGGTCACTTTACCACAGTCAAATGATTGCAGTAAGGTATTTAAGGGACGTTGCAGAGGAAGTGCTTGAATGTAATGGCTTAGATAAATTGATTACATGATTATATCATTCAAGAGAGGAGTGTAGTATTGACATAAATGACAAGTGGAGCAACGGTAACAAGGGTGGTCGAATGGCACTAAAAGCCTCTATAACAGCCCTGGTGAAAGAAAAATAAGGCCACGGTTAAGGGACACTTATTCCAAGCTGAATATTGGGCAAAGATATCCTAGTGGGCATCACTCGATGTTTGTTTTGGCTAAGGAAAATTAGAAAAGGCTAAAGCTGTTATAGACATATTTTGGCACTGCAACCCCAATCATACATGTACACAAACCAAGGGCTTCTAAGTCCCTAAAATTGTTTTTTCATACCCTAAAGGAGCAAGGTCAGCTGATTACATCATCTCCCAGAAGTTTTCCATGAAAAACTACTTAGAACTGGTCAAAGCAGGACCATATAGACTGCCCAGTGCAAAGGGTGCGATGCATCTCACCTGCCACATGCAAAAAGTGTGATGCATACTAGAAAGACCTTCTGTAGGGTGCGATGAGTGAGAGCAGACAAATGGCACAAGCAGTTTGCTAAGTTGAGAACCTGAGAATCTTCTAGAAGCTTCTCATTTGACACTTGCCTCCCTGAGTTTTCCCAAGGATGAGTAAGAGATCATGGAATCTCCAAGTGGAACCAAGAACTATTAGAGAGATGACACTAATCAAAATCCCATAAGTTGACTCACCCCCCTGCAAATATCTATAAATGGATCCCTCATCCCAGAGATCCAAAGGTTGGAATTTGGTAATTTGCAAAGAGGTGCTGCTCCTTTCTCTTTGAAGACATTGTTGGGTGATCTTGCTTCGTGTGAGGTGAAGAGGGCTTTCAAGCTGGGAGGATGGTGCTGGGTCAGACCAAGTGGTTGTAATCCTCTCTTCTACTACTTTTACTAATAAAGCTATTTGAGTTTTCCTCCATATTCTTGTGTAATCTCTGATTATTGTGTTGATATATGCATTTGTATGGTCAATATATATCTGATCCTATATTGTTTACAATGAAAGATCTCTATGCTTTGATGGTATTACGCTACTGTGAGTCTACAGGTGCTCTTTGAAGTGGGACAAGTAAGGAGGCAGTGACGAGATTCTGTCAAAGTGGAAAGGAAACAAGCAAGGAGCCAAGTGGAAGACTGAGGTTGGTACTCTCTCTTCTTTCTCATCTCTCTCTCGTAAAGGAAAAACAAGTAATTTTAATATGTTTGTTTCTAATATAGCTACTCGTCTTAGTGGGATTAGCAGCTCTGAATAGACACTAGATTTCCCGATAACAAAATGGCGACTCCACTGGGGAGCGATTAGTTTGATTGCTTGTCTCTATTTGTTTGATTCATAAACCACAGACGGAGCCTGAAGTTAAGCCAACTAGCCTTCAAACTGCATTTGCTATGCAAGTGCAAAGTAGATCAACGCTGCTTCAGTCAATCTCCGAGTTTGTTTATGAACTGAATAATTGACTTGCAAACATCCTAAGTGCCATAGAGGTAGCTTGAGTAACCTCATTAGATTAGCCCATGTACTTTGTAGTTACTGACTATCATTTGATCGGCATAAATCCCTGAACTAAACTGCAAACTGTGATAAAAAACCAAGTTGAAGTCTCGTCCCTAGACCATCGCACCTTGTCTTCTCGGGAATCTGGATGCATTGCGCCTCCTGTGTGCAGTAGGTGGGATGCATCCCTGTTTCCCTATGTTACAGGTGCAATGATCAGACAAGACTAAATCTCCCTCGAGATTTTGGTTTTTTCTTCACTCCCTTTAGTTTTATTCAGGAGTTTTGCTGTCTGTGATCAATAGACCAACATTGAAACCCCATTTCTTTGCATCATCCAACCTCCATTGTATAAAGAATTGTGAATGTTTTTATGTATTGTACGCCATTTACAGTTCTCTCTTACAAAGAAGTAGCTTAATTGAACTGTCGTTTTTTTATTTGAAAGTGTCGCAAGTGTCGTTCTCAGTCAAAGAAAAGAATACTTCTCTTTTTGATAGTAGATTACACTGTTAATCTTGTATTTGATCTGAATTTATAAGTATTTCAAGTGTTGAAAGCATTTTTCAATTCAAAATAACAAAGTGTCGTCTTGCCTTCTTATCATTTTTTAAAAGAAAATCGTTAGTACTGTCGCTTTGAAAGAAGAGATAATTCAGATTTGTACTTAGCATTCTTTTTGTCATTCACACATTAAGAAAGTGAAAACAAATACATGCATGTGCATTTGCATTTAGATTGCTTGTTGATTTTGATTTAAGACAGTGCATCTAGTGTGCTCTCTGCTCTATGTTGAAAGGATTTCATTTCTCTTTCCTTAGTAGCTAGGATTTTCATTGCAAAAAGAATATTAAACGACTGTTCATCATCTTAGATTGCATTTTAGTAATTCTATATCTACATCATGCGGTGAACCTGAAAGGAAAATTTCTTAAGAAAGATCAACTTTAAAATAAATTTAATGAACATAAAAACACTTTGGAACCTAACGCACAACATCTAGAAGTCTAGGCTAGAGACGTATTCCGGCGTCGTAAAGCCTGGTAACTGTCACTTTCATCGTAGGTTAGGTGATTCCTCCTCTTTGAGACGACAAGTGCCAGTATGGACTTGTGCTCCCACGTACCGTTGAGTATATATTGGGAGACCAAAATAGGCTATATCCTTTATCATTAGGAAGCCATGTCTGCCGCCCTATCGATCGCAATGCACTGAACACAACATTCAGGAAGATTGATTGTCGTACCTTAAAAAATATTCTGCAGCTTTGCGATTGGTTTGGTAATCCCTCTGTCTAGATTTCCAGAGTAGTCTCTTTCATTCCTTTTCAGACTCCTTAAAGGAAAAGTTCCATCTGAGCAATTGTCACTTTAGGCTCATTAAAAATCGAAGGCGACTAGAGTCATCTTTAGCTTTTTCTCGACTCTTAAAAATTGAAAAAGCAAGTTGTGTCAAAGCATCTAAAATTCATTTAATTCGGAATAACATTTTTCCCCTCTTATTTTGAGTTGATCGAATAATCCGCAATCGTGGAAGAAATTCAATCAAAACTCCATCGTTCGCAGAGACTGACGAGTCAACCATCTTCGACTCCGGAAACGAAACCATTCCAAGCCAAGCGAACTCATTTAACTGGGTCAAAGTCTCCTGGTTTGTTTGAAACTTGTGTTTCAACATCCTTTGAGACTCCGGTTACTCCAACCATTTTCGATATCCCTACCTCTACAGAAGAAGTTCCACAGTTACACGAGGACATTGGAACTAATCCTAGTGTAACAGTAAACACTTCGATTCCTGAACCAGCTCCATCTAGAGTTGATTCAGAAGGTGTTACCCCTCCAACATCTGTCGCTGCGGAATTTATACCTCCTTCGGCACCAAAAATATTTTATGGACGTGACGGTCTGCCTCTTCCACCCGAATTGATTGCTATAGAAGAGATTATGAAGGATCTCCCATCCAGTATTCCATCGCATTTTGGGACTGGGATCCACCTATATCCTTCTACTTCATAAATTAATACCCTTTCACCGTAAGTTCTTGTAGAATCGCTAGGAAGTCTTTTGGATAGAATCGATATGTCTGGACAACCATCGACATCTAGGACTGTGTCGTCTGATACAGCGGTAGCAGAACCTCCTGCCACCACTCTGACGATGTTCGTTGGTATACCATCTGTCCCAACTAGCCCTCGACCGCTAGAAGGAGTCCACCCAGGGACTGTTTCGACAGTATGGTCTGTTCCCATTTGTTCATCCGGAATAGTATCTGGAATCTCTTATGTTGAATCTCAACAAATTGATCCTTCACAACAAATTCAATTTGGGCAGTCTGGTCTCCAAAGGCCAATCATTCCTTTGAGCACTGGATTGCCGCCATATGGAGGGCACTACACCCTTTCATTGTTCCCTCCGGGAGAACAACCATATGAAGGTTCACAACCGAATTCAGGTCAAATTGGAATCACATCCAGTGGTTGGGTGCCAATATTGCCTCAACAACCAAGAGTTGTATATTCAATGCAACCAACTCTACCTGTGTCGAATATCCCCACTACACCATCTATTATGACAGTGTCGCAAGTACAAGCATTGCCTGTTGTATGCCAACCTCAAGATTCTCAGGTCGTTGTACAACAACCTCTTGTCTCCACGACACAACCAAAATCGCCAAATAGTGGCTCCTTAACTGGAGCGACCCAGGCTCAAACGGGTACTCTTACCCCTCATCTTGGTCAAATGTCCAGTATTGGGCAACAGCAAATGGTTTCACAACCATGGCTGGTACAACATCAACAACCGCAATTCCAACAAGCTTACCAAGGACCTGAGCAATGGAACTTTGCAGGTAATGGGCAGCCATATATTCAAAATGGTTATGACCAATCATCTCAAATTGGTTATGCCCAACCACCTTATCAAAGTTATCAGCATCAAATACATTATGTTGGTATGCAAAGACCCACTGCTCAAGTGATCCCATCTTATCCTGGGTACGCTTCGCCGAACATGAATCAACAGTTGCCCTTCGTGGCGACTCTAGAGTTACCAGATCTAAATCAGCTAACGAACAATCCAATCGCTTATGCCCCTTGGTGGCTGACAATTCCTCATAAACTTCCATTAGATATTCCTAAATTTAATGGAAATCTGGGTGAAGACCCATCGAATCATGTGATGACCTTTCATCTATGGTGTTTTTCCAACACTCTCAATGATGATTCGATTTGGCTTTGCCTTTTTCAGCGAATGTTAATTGGTCCGGCACCAAAATGGTACATCGAATTGCCTAGAGCTTCATTCGATAACTTCAACGCCCTTGCCACAACCTTTTTAACCCAATTTCAATTACCAATAAGGTATGAAATAGGAACAGAGCTTCTTACCAATTTCAAGCAAATGACGGCCACTCACATATCCGATCATATTCATGAATGGTGACGTCGTCGTAGAATGGTAAAAACATACGTCCCTGATCAGCTACTAGCTGAATGGTTTATTAAGTCTTTTTTACCTTCGATAACAGAAGATGTGGCTAAGGGAGGGGTCGTCACTGAAGCGAAGGTCATTGCTTGTGTGCAATATCTAGACTTGATCTACACTCAGTCTGGCACGCTCTATGACAAAATCCTTGATGCTCCGAGACCAGAATTTTCCGTTCCTCCTCCTCCTAAATCAAACAAAGACTCTCATGTCGGCGATAGCGTAATAGGTATGACATGCACGAAATCAACAAAGGCTACATCTAAGAAAGCCCATAAGATTTCTGATCAAAATGCAAATGAAGAACTTCAAGCCTCGGAGGTTAATGCCATGTCAAATGACAAAGGCAAAGAACCAAAGCAACCAGGAGGCAAGAAGAAAGGGAAGAGCAAAAAGAAGAAACAGGATGATTCGTCTCCTGAAAATCCTTCTGTAAACCCTTTTGGGCAAAAGAAACCTACTCAGCCATGCCTCATATGCGATGAGGATCATTGGACGAGAGATTGTCCATATAAAGCTGAGGTTAAGAAATTCCTTAAGAATCCAAAAGCCTTAGCAGTATTGACTGATCCGTTTCCAAACCTAGGAACCAACCTGGTTGCTAGTGACAATGCTTCCCCATCCCAAGTCCTTATGCTGTCCATTTCAAAACAGCAAAATTATGCTTTGATATCGACAAGGAATAAATATTATGGGAATCCACAACTGTCGAACAATAAGTCTACTGATCAACCTAGTAGTTCGACAACAAATTCGACCGAAGTTGTGCCACCCATCATTCCTGAGCTAATGATAAAGCTACCAAAGGGAGTTGTACACAAATCTACATTTAATCCTCGTGCCAGAGCAGCACAGAATTATAATATAGTAGAGGACCTGGCCCAATCGCCGTCCGATATGTCGACACTTGAGGTACTGCAAAATTTCCCCTCCCAAAAGCAAGCTTTATTATTAGCAATAGGTGGGATTGACCCAGTGGATTCCAATCTTGTGGCCTTTAATCATAAAGGATATGACCCACAGTTACCAGCTCAACTCGCTTTCCTCATTCAAGTGAAATCCCTCAACAAAACTGTTCAACGAACAATTATTGATGAGGGGTCATCTACATGTATTATGTCAATGAGTTGCTAGAAAACTTTAGGCTCACCACTCTTCTCGTGATCGTCGATGACGTTAAAAGAATTTGATGGATAAACATACACTCCATATGGGATTTTAAGTAACTTACAAGTCGAACTGGGGGGAAAAACAATAGAAATTGATGTGGAAGTTATCAATGGAAACCTCGATTACAAAATCCTACTCGGAAGGCCCTGGATTTATGCTATGGTTGCCGTTGTGTCGACATACTTTAGAAATATTTCATTTCCCTTTCAAGGGGGAATTACAATCATCGACCAACAGACATTCCTCCCCAACAGTTCACAAGTTACGGGAAGCATTCCGATGATCCACGGAAGCTCTCAGTCGCTTCAAAATATCGGAGTAGGCCTACTAAAAGACCCTACATTGATGGGTACTTTTTCCCTACCACCTCCAAACAACTTGGCGGAAGTGGAAACGGTGGGAACCTGCAATATGGTATCTTCCATTCAGAAGATGTCCGAACACGATATTAGCATGGATCGTCACCAAGTGTTGCCTCCAAGCCCAATAGAAATATTGTAGCAATCAATGTTCTCAGAATGGGAGGCAAACCCCAATGAACGCTCATCAAGCATTTGGGTAGATAGGTCTAAGGAGTATGGTACCTCTTCAAATCCTTGGTCGCAAGTACATTCTACAGACGAAGGAATCGTTCAGTCAATGAACATACAGGGGGCACCATGGGAAGATTACCACCATCGTTCCCATCTTCCGGATTACAACGAAGATTACTCCAGCGACCTTAATCATCCATCAGTGTTTGATTTTCTATCAAATACTGTAAACACGGTGGATTCCGAGCGAAATATGTCCAATATTGAAGAAACTATCACCATAAATATCTCGACCAAACTGGATGTTGTGGAAAATATTCATGTCGGCAAATCTTGTTCTTCTTCAGAACTGGAAGTATATTACGCTCTCTTTCGCGAATTTAGAGATGTCTTTGCATGGTCATATGAAGAAATGCCAGGCATCGACTCGAGCATAGTTGAACACGAAATTAAGATGTATCTAGATGTCAAACTAGTAAGACAACGGCTTCGGCAGGTGCACCCAAAGAAAGCCGCTGCCATCAAGGAAAAAGTTGAAAAACTTCTTCATGCTGGTTTCATTTACCTGGCTCCCCTAACTGATTGGGTATCAAACATTGTTCCCATGATGAAAAAGCAAGGAACAATTAGAGTGTGCGTCAATTACAGGGATGTAAACCAATCTTGTCCAAAGGACAACTATCCTACACCCTTCATATCCTACACCCTTCATCGACCAGATAATTGATGAATGCGCCGGATGCGAAATCTTTTCGTTTATGGATGGATTTTCCAGGTATAATCAAATAAATATCCGCACACAGGACCAGTCAAAGACTACATTTATTTGTCCGTGGGGCACATTCGCGTATTGTAGGCTACCTTTAGGTTTAAAGAATGCAGGGGAAACATTTCAGAGGGCAATGAATTATGCCTTCCATGACATCAAGAACATCGTTCAACCATACCTCGATGATCTTCCGGCTCACTCGCGAAAGCAGACCGATCATTCGCAACATTTGAGAGCGATATTCCTACATTACCGACACTACAAAATAAGACTCAATCCGCACAACTGTGTGTTTTGCGTCGGTTCTGGTCATTTACTTGGCTTTGTAGTTTCTAAGGACGAAATTCGTCTCGACCCGTGCAAGGTTCAGGAAATCACCGATTTGCCTCCACCTTCAAATTTTCTTCAGATTCAGAAACTCCAAGGGAAAGCAAACTTTCTCAGGAGGTTCATTCCAAATTATGCCGAACTTGCTAAAGGTTATACACGTCTTTTGAAAAAAGAAGTACCCTTCAACTAGGATCAGGTCATGCAAGCTTCCTTTGATGCTCTAAAGGAATCCCTAATAAAAGCATCATTAATGTACGCTCCTGATTATCAAAGAGATTTTAACCTATATCTCGCTGCAACAGATACGACCATCGCAATGGTTTTAGTTCAAGAAGACAATGGAAACGAACATCCTGTTTATTATTTGAGTTGAAACTTAAATGATACAGAAAGCAAGTACTCATATGTTGAAAAGCTAGCTCTCGCTGTTGTTCAAGCAATACAGAGATTTCGACATTATGTTCTCTTTCTAAAAACTACCGTTTTGTCAGATTGCAACCCCATGAATTACATATTGTCACGACAGTTGCTTGGGGGCAAATATTCAAAGTGGATAGCAATTTTGCAAGAGTTTGATCTGGAATTTGTAAAATCCAAATCAAAGAAAGCTCTAGTTTTCGCAGAGTTACTATGTGATTTCCCATCATCGTCCAATGATTCAACATCAAAAGCAACAATCGTGGATGAATCTTTGATTCTGATATATTCAAGTGATCCCTGGTATGGAGATATAATCATTTATCTCCAAACCCAAACATATAGGTCTAATACCTCTCGCTCAAAACAGTGACGTACTCGATACCAAACAAAAGACTACATTATCGTCGGTGATACGTTTTACCCTCGTGGTATCGATACTGTTCTATGAAGGTGCCTCACCCACGAGGAGGCTGAAAAAGTCCCGAATGATTGTCATTCAAGCGCATGTGGGGGGGACCAATCTAGTTATGCTACGGCACAAAAGATTTTATGAGTAGGATACTTTTGGCCAACAATGTTCAAAGATTGCATAACCGCAGTCAGAAGTTGCCATGCTTGTCAAATCTTCGACCGCAAAACCAGAATACCACCCGCACCTCTGCAGCCAGTAGTTTCTGTTGGGCCATTCGCCAAATGGGGCATAGATTTCATGCAATGTAACCCCACCTCGGCCGGGGGGCATGGGTATATCATAGTCGCAGTTGACTATTTTACGAAATGGGCCAAGGCACTGCCTACATTAAACAACAACGGCGAAACGACTACTCTTTTCTTCTTCAATCATGTAGTCGCCAAGTTCGACGTTCCACAGGCTATAGTCACAGATCATGGATTTCATTTCCGAAATCACATGATGGTTGAATTGGCCGCCAAATTAGGATTGTCCCACGACAGCTCTACTTCGTATTATTCGCAAGTGAACGGGCAAGTTGAAGTGATCAACAAAGTCCTGACATGCATGCTGCAAAGGATGATTGGAGTCCATAAACGAAGTTGGCACCTAATCCTGTACTCAGCCTTGTGGGCATACCAGACATCAGTAAGAAATGCGATTGTGTTTACACCCTTTCAGCTGGTGTATGGCTTGGAAGCGATCTTACCAGTTCAGTGTGAGATTTCGTCTCTCAAGCTCGCAGTCGACCTCCTCCCTGGAACTTCAAAGGAAGAAGCTCGTTTCTTAGAATTAATCCAAATGGATGAAACTCGTCCTGACACCGCCTTGGCTAACGGAGCGCATAAGAAACGAGTCAAAGCGCAATTTGATGAGAATGTCAAACCGCACATTTTCTCAGAAGGTGATCTGGTCTTGCTCTATGATCAGGAATCGGATAAGTTGGGAGCAGGTAAGTTCCAGTCTTTGTGTATGGGTCCCTATATTGTTAAGTGTGTATTAGCAAAAGGAACCTACGAGCTAGTAGATTATGACGGAATTCCACTGTCGCAACCCCGAAACGGGTTGTACCTTAAGCATTACTATGCTTGACTCGGCATGGTAACCTCTTCATATGCTTTTGTTACTTTTTTTTTTTCGTTAAGAGTGATCGTTTTGGTTAGGTAATCCACTTTTGCATTTTGTTGCAGATGTCAAACCCATTGGAATCATTTGTTGGATATGCCGACGGGGTGAGTCGTAGTACGCGGAACCTATCTTCTGCAGCTTGGGCCATCTTTGATCCAAGCAGCGAGTTAGTAAGTTTCAGAGGGGTATGTATTGGTCAATCAACGAAAAACATCGTTGAATACAGCGCGTTGATATAACTCCTCTCTGATGCCATTGTGCATGGCATACGCCGGCTTGTCGTCAGGCTAGACTCACAGTTCATCATTTTACAACTTACAAGCATCTATTCCATTCAGAATCCAGCTATATATCGCATGTTCCTAAGGTTCAAGATTTTGGAAAGACAGTTCGATTCTATTCAATATTAACATATTTCCAGAAACTTAAACACATTAACCGATTCATTAACAAATTATGTGTTAGATAGACATTTGCAACATTTGTAAAAGAAAAGAATTTTATCAATAAACTGCATCAGGATAATATAACTTAACCAAAATAAAGCTCCGAAAATCAAAAATACATATATAACTATTTATAGTTTGTACATAGTGTTCTGTGTCCAGGCCAAAATCGGTCATATGACCCAAAAACTCAAAATGCGAGGGGGCACCCTAATCTAATGGTGCTCGTGATAACTAGTCACCGCCTGTGCTATTGGGTCCCTATAATACTAGTGATTACCCCATTAATATTGTAGTTGCATCCTTTATTAATATTGTTGTGCCCCTGTTATCCCCATATTTTTATTACTGTGCCCCATAGAATCCCTCTATTGTTATTTTTCTGGCTTTATATTATTATTGTTAGGTCGGTTGGGTTATATTGTCACTCCTTAGACTCCTATATATAGAAAGGAGGTTTTGTCATTTGTATCATCCAAGAATTGTTCATTTATGTAATGTAAAGGAGGTTGCCCCCTTGAAGAGGCTGAATTCTAAGGCGTTGATCTATATTTTCTATCTTTTCTTGAGCTGGTTTCATAACATTTGGTATCAAAGCTTTGGATTCTAGGGTTTCGCTGCTCCAAACAGGTCATCGTGGAATTTTTTCTATAACATTTTTTCTGCGACGTCTCAGAAGCTAAAAAAAAAAACCCATTTGAGAAGAAATCACACTGAATCTTGGGTCTGAATTTCAGATCTTTTCACACTATATTTGCGGACATATGATCTAAGGAAGTTGGTATTTTTGTAGACTCCTAAATTACATTCCAAACAGGGGACCTAGGAAAAATCATCACAACTTTCTCTTTGAGCATCGGATTGAAATTTCGTAAGAAGCTATAGAAAGAGGATGAACTGCAGTTTCTTTTAATCTTTTTCAAAGCCAAAGGTTGAAACAGGGACACGTGGAACGTCGTACAAGTTCGCTCTACTGAACGAGTTTATAATCAGGTCATTGTGAGAGATTTGACTTAACTCTTCCTTGGAGAATCCAATTGGGATCAGACTGGTAGCATTGGAAAGAGGACACAGAGAGCTACTACAGGTCATAATTTCAGAACTGGATGGTCCAAAATTACAGAGATACATCAGAGGCAATATCGAGCTCCTAAAAAGTGAAAAAAAGTGTGTAGATTCTTTTAAATTTTTGCTTAAGATTGGTTTGAAAATTTATTTTGAAGGAATCAAAGGGCATAGTAGAGCATTATTATCGGTAACGAATGCCCCGAGGAAAGAAAATTCAAACACCTAGTAAGCAACCTGAAAGTCCTATCATGACTCATGAAGAAGAGGAAGAAATGCTACATGATATATCAAAATTACAAGAACAAGTGCAACAAATGTCACGCTCACAAAAGTTAACAAAAGCTAACATACATGGTGTGGAATCTAAGATAAAGGGCATGGAAGCTAATATGGAAGATTTGAAGATAGATTTGAAGACAGATTTGAAGAGAGACATGGCAGATTTGAAGACAAATTTGAAGAAATACATGGCAGATTTGAAGACAGATTTGACAAATTTTCTACAAGAAATACTTACTAATGGTGAAAAGGTTGTAAAGGAAACTCATGATGCAAACAAAAGAAATTTTAATCATGATTTCATAGAATTTAATGTGGGACCGAAGACCCACCATATTCCAAAAATTGATATGAGGAAGTTTGATGGCAAAGATCCCGCAACATGGATATTACAGATGGAGCAATTTTTCGATCTCAATAATGTGCAAAACACACAAAAGGTACGTATTGCAACTTTATATTTGGAACGAAATCAGTTTGTGTGGTATCAATGGCTTTGCTCTCGTAAACAAATTATCACTTGGGAAATTTTTACGGAAGAATTGACAACACATTATGAGGATACAAAAAGCAACACTTTTTTTAGCCAATTGATAAGTCTCAAACAAAAGGGTTCAATAATGGAGCACATTGAGGAGTTCCAAAAATTGAACATAAGGGTAAAAAATATTCCAGAGGAGCATAGGATTGCTATGTTCATAAGGTCTTTAAAGGATAATATCCAACATGATGTTCGCCTTTGGGAACCTAATTCATTAGAGAAGGCATTCAGGTTAGCAAGAAAAATGGAAAGCAAAATTATGGCAACCAGGAAGCATACCACTCACAACTATAAAGATGGAAGTGTTGTTGCCCCTAGTCTTCCACCACCTATAAGGTTGACACCACAACAATTGGAAGAAAAAGAGCAAAAGGGCTTTGTTACAGTTGTGATAGAAAATACACTAAAGGTCATAAGTGTGCTGAGAAGAAATTATTCTACATAGATTGCGAAGAGGAAGAAGAAAAGGAGAAAGAAAGGTCAAAAGAAGAGGATATACTCTAGGAACAAAGCCTAGATAAAGAAGAAATGAATCCGACCATATCTTGTAATGCATTGGTTGGAATTACCACTCCTCAAACCATCAAGATAGAAGGACAAATCAAGAAGAAAAAGGTAATAGTGTTGATTGATTCAGGAAGTACCCACAATTTTATTCATTGTAAGGTAGCAAAAGAATTGAATTGCTTCTTATATCCAGCACCAGAGTGTCAAGTGATGGTTGCAAATGGAGGAACAATAAATTGCTCTGGAAAGTGCCATAATATCAAGCTATTGATGGGAGAATATGTATTGACTAGCCCAATGCTTTCCATTCCAATGGGAGGTGTTGATGTTGTATTGGGAGTCCAATGGCTACAATCCTTGGGTACAATAGCTTTTAATTTTCAAGAACTTTTCATGAATTTTTCTATGGAAGGAAAGGAAGTTGAATTAAGGGGTATTGCAGGGAAACCAGGAAAGATAATCAGCTCTAACGGTATGACAAATCTTCTAAAAAATGAACAAAGGGGTGTAATTGCACAATTATGTTTGCTAGATGTTTCCACATTGGAATCATCTATTTCTCCAGATCTCCAAAAATCCTTGAACAATCATTCCAAGGTATTTGAGACTCCCAAAGGTCTCCCACCTATTCGTGATCATGATCATGCTATTCATCTAATTCCAGGATGTGTTCCTCCAAACATCAGGCCGTACAGATATCCCTATGCCCAAAAGAGTGAAATTGAATGTATGGTTGCAGAAATGCTAGAGGCTGGTATAATTCAACCAAGTCAAAGTTCTTTCTCTGCTCCAGTAGTATTGGTGCACAAGAAGGATGGATCATGGTGCATGTGTTTGGATTATAGGGAGCTCAACAAGCTCACTATTAAAGATAAGTTTCCCATTCCTGTCATTGATGAATTACTGGATGAATTGCATGGATCAATTTACTTCACCAAGTTGGATCTTCGTTCAGGATATCATCAAATCAGAATGAAGACTAAAGACATTCCGAAAACAACATTTAGAACTCATGAGGGTCATTATGAATTTTTGGTCATGCCTTTTGGCCTTACCAATGCACCTTCAACATTTCAAGGTTTGATGAATTCCATTTTCAAACCATTCCTTAGAAAATTTGTGTTAGTATTTTTTGATGATATACTAATCTACAGCAAGTCTTGGAAGGATCATGTTGAACATGTTGACAAGGTGCTACAACTATTGGAGGAGAAAAAATTATATGTAAAAAGATCCAAATGTTTCTTTGGAGTACAAGAGGTGGAATATCTGGGTCATATTGTATCTCATGAAGGAGTTAAGGTAGACCCTAGCAAAATTAAAGCCATTAAGGAATGGAAAATCCCCACATCCATAAAGCATCTGTGAGGATTTCTTGGGTTGACAGGGTATTATCGCAAGTTTGTTAAGAATTATGGGAGAATAGCAGCACCTCTAACAACATTATTGAAGAAAGATGCATTTTCATGGACTCCAGAAGCAACAAAGGCCTTCGAACATCTTAAAGAGGCAATGTGCCAAGCACCGGTCTTAGCTACACCATACTTCACAAAAACCTTTATTGTGGAATGTGATGCTTCAGGAAATGGAATTGGTGTTGTTTTAATGCAAGATGAAAGACCCATTGCTTTTGAAAGTCGTCCAATCAAGGGAAAGTTTTTACACAAAGCTATTTATGAGAACGAAATGTTGGCAATACTCCATGCACTTAAGAAATCATGACCCTACCTAATGGGAAGACACTTCAAGGTAAAAACATATCATGATAGCCTTAAATACTTTTTAGAACAAAGATTATCCTCTGAAGAGAAACAAAAGTGGGTCACAAAGATGTTGGGTTATGACTTTGAAATCATCTACAAAAAAGGGAAGCAAAATGTGGTGGCAGATGCACTCTCAAGAAAGGATGAGGATGTGGAAGCATTGTTGTGCGCCATTTCTATTATCCAACCAGATTGGATAAACGAAGCAAGGGAGGAATGGAAGAATGACGAAGAAGTGTGGGCACTTATTCGAAAGTTACAACAAGATTCCAGTATGTCTGATACATTTAGCTGGAAAAATGATTCTTTATGGTACAAAGATCGCTTATACCTCTGTAAGAATTCCCAACTAAAACAAAAGATTCTTATGGAATTGCACACTTCTCCCTTAGGAGGCCACCTAGGATTTTTAAAAACTTACCACAGGGTTAAGAAGGAATTTTTTTGGGATGGCATTAAATCAGATATTCAAAAGTTTGTGGCAGAAGGTTTGGTTTTCCAACAAAATAAAGTTGAAACAATTAAGACCCCGGGTATATTACAACCTCTATCCATTCCAAGCCAACGTTGGGAGGAGGTTTCAATGGATTTTATCACAGGTTTACGCAAGTCTGAGGGAAAGAGTGTCATCATGGTGGTAGTTGACAAACTTACCAAGTATGCACACTTTTGTGCATTATCACATCTATTTAAAGCCAGTATAGTATCTACTGCATTTACGGAAACAATTCAAAAGCTACATGGAAACCCAAAGATTATTGTAAGTGATAGAGATCCCATTTTCACTGGAAATTTTTGGACATAATTATTTTCTTGTCTTGGTACTCAGTTAGCTCATAGCTCATCTTATCATCCTCAATCTGATGGGCAAACTGAGATAGTAAACAAATGTTTGGAAGGATATCTTCGTTGCTTTGTATTTGATAAATAGACATAATGGGTCAAATGGTTGCCTCTAGCTAAATGGTGGTATAACACTTCCTTCCATACAACAACAAAAATGACCTCATTTATGGCACTTTATGGACATCATCTACCATCCATCACATCATATTTAAGAGAAAATTCTAAGGTTCAAGCAGTGGAACATCACATCGAACATCAACAACATGTCATCCAACTCTTAAAGGATAACCTCATGTTGGCACATAATAGAATGAAACAACAGGCAGATCAACATCGTAGCGAAAGAAGTTTTGATGTAGGTGATTGGGTATTCCTACAGCTACAACCATATAAGCAAATGTCCCTCAAGCAAGCTAAGAAGGATAATAAATTATCACCAAAGTATTATGGTTCGTACAAGGTGTTCCAAAAGATTGGTACTATGGCATACAAATTGGAGCTTCCTGCAGCTTCTCGATTGCACCCAGTTTTCCATGTTTCATCTTTAAAGAAGGTTATAGGCGACAAGCTCCCAGTTCAAACAATATTCCCAGAACTTGATGAGGAAGGAAAAATTATATTGGAACCGGAAGCAGTCACAGAAATAAGAACTCGATAGCTACGAAATCAATCAATTTCGGAGTATCTTATCAAGTGGAAGAACTTATCCGCTGAAGATTCCACATGGGAGGATGAGAATTTTATACAGAAGCATCCAGAACTACTCAAGCGTTGAGAACAACACTTTTTTGAAGGAGAGGGGCATGTTGGGTCCCTATAATACTAGTGATTACTCCATTAATATTGTAGTTGCATCCCTTATTAATATTGTTGTGCCCCTGTTATCCCCATATTGTTATTACTGTGCCCCATAAAATCCCTCTATTATTATTTTTGTGGCTTTATATTATTATTGTTAGGTCGGCAGGGTTATATTGTGACTCCTCAGACTCCTATATATAGAAAGGAGGTTTTGTCATTTGTATCATCCAAGAATTGTTCATTTATGTAATGTAAAGGAGGTTGCCCCCTCGAAGAGGATGAATTCCAAGGCGTTGATATATCTTTTCTATCTTTTCTTGAGCTGGTTTCATAACATGTGAAATCATGCGTAAGAGCCTGGTCCATCGGCTCTGCACGCCAGTGGTATGGCGCTGTAATCTCAGAGGCAGCTCATCGGTCCTCACATCTAGAATACCAAGGGTGAGACCCTCGATCTGATCCTGCAACACTGCAAGGGTCTCGGATACATCCAGGTCACGAAGAATGGCCCTCCCTACAACCTCTCCTGCTGGAACGGCAGCTGCTCCTCTCAGGCGCGCTGCTGGTCTGTCAGGCGGAAAGAGTCGATAGTGCGGACACAACCAACCTCCCTAGGAGCCTAAGACTCTCTAGTGACAAACAAGACAAATAAGAGCAATCCTTCTCTAAACATGCATTTACCATATAAGAAATAAAGTGTTTAGATCCTACCTGTAGTACAACGTTGTTGTAGCAGTCCAGCCTCGCTGATCTGGATGAGATCCTCCTACACTTCGAAACCTGCATTCACTAACAATCAAACGATTAAATAGCACTTGATAATCTCATAAAATAAAACATATTTAACACATAGACCAAGGAGTACATGAAACAACTTATAAATAACAAGTTATTGAGAAGAATGGACTCATTTGGATTAATAGGAAACAAAAGGAACAATTACAACCTGAGCCTTGGTGTTGTTCAAGTCCCTCCCAGGGTCCATCAAGAATTTTCCTTTACTTTGACAAAGCTCACCCACTTCCAAATAGAACAAGCAAAGATGGTAATCTCTCCTCACAAGCTTCTAAATGGGAGTCCTAATTCCAGCAGCATCTACCCTTGGAAATGTTTAGCTTCCAACCTCCCCTCCTTCTGGCCCAATGCCGGTATTTATAGTGCTCAAGAGGAAGTTAATCAGGTCCACCATCAATGGGATAATCCCCTCTTTGGATGGGATAGCTCCCTTATTGATGGGATAAGTTCCTCTTTGGTAGGGGTACATGAACCATCTGGAGGTGCTCAATACACGTCGAACAACCTTCTAGAATGCTCTAGAAATGACCACAAGTAACCTTTTAAAGATGAAACTTGCGCATTTTGACCTTTACAGGGGTACGCACCTGCCCCTTTACATACAGAGCGTACAAGTACGCAGCTTTTGTGAACATTAGGTGCGTATCCGCAGGTAAGGTTGAGAGAACCTGCGTACCCAGAGATAAATACATTTATAAAGACTTTCTCTCTTTTTGGAGTTTGACATGGAGAGCAGAGGCATAAGACTTGCCCAGGAGGATAGCATGACTGTTGATAGAGCCATACTAACTGTAAATAGTCATGGTGACATTTTTTAGTGTAACAGATTGCCCCCTAAAGTGCGAATCCTGTAGTAGATTAGGGTTTTGTATTATCTAGGAAGGGTGAAGTGCTTTATCATTTGAAGGATTATCTCGTGGAGAGCCTGGTCAAAACCTGCAATTTTCAACACAAAATACATGTATAAGATTATATCATCGCTGAGGTAGGCATTCCCATACTCAGATCAAAACTTTAACTAACAGACTAACTACTCTGATACAGGAATGATCTTGCAGTACATCATAATCATAGACATTTGTAGACACAGTATGGGCGCATCCATCTGTTTATGATTAGTCTACTTAGATAATGAATACAAAACTCCTCGCAGCCTGGATGGTGGAAACTAGATCCAGGGTCTTCATTTCTACTTCCCGAATTGGTACGATTCTAGCCATGCGAATAAATGAGTTGATGTCGAACATGGTAGAAACTACTTGATTACCAGTCGATGATGTAAACTGTTAACAAGTGTGAGAGAGACCACCAGTAATGTCAATGGTTCTCAAAGTACCCCGTACAATCCATGAGATGTGAATGAATGAGTTGATGTCGAACATTTCACGGAATCCTTCGATCGAAAGTCAATGATGTAAACTGACATCAAAGGCGAGAAACCTGCCATTGATGCATGCAGACTTCAAGGTACTGACGATTTCTAAGTCATCTCTCTAGATAATGTGTTGATGTCGATAGAAAGCGACCCGTTGTAGGCAAGCCCACAACACAAAATCATTGTTCAAGTTGAAGAAATTTTGCTGTAAGGACTGACTCAGGGATGGTCAAATGGATGACAAGTATTTTGCAGATGAAAGTTTTGCTTGCAGACCTCTTGAACACGTAACGACACAACAGATGGCTTGGTGACGAATGACTCAAAGTTAATCCCCGGGACCCAGTTGAAGACTTTCAATGTGGTTTGATCAACTGTGAGGTAAAGGATTTCCCAACCCAGGCGAATGAAAAGTGTCGTGTTCAAGAGTGGTAATAAGGTTTCTTCTGAGACAAAGGATAACAAATAGGCTCATTCTTCTCTCTTTTCCCCCACCATTTCTGGCAAGTACCTCTTTATTTTTAACAAGCTTGAGGAGGATAACATATGCTTGATTATAAGCTCATCCTTCGGATGAGTCCAACCTAGTTTTGATTCGAACCCTAGGAAGGAGTGGTTCGTTCCTGTTTGTAATTGAACAGGTCCTTTACTGTGAAATTTTAACGAGCCCAGTATAGGAGAAACTCGGCGTTTTTCAATTTTAGAGAGTCTGAAAAACTTAAGAAGACTCCAGGTTGAACTTTTTCGTAAATTTGTGTCCCCCAAGCCCGAAAAAGTATAAAATAATACCTGGGAGAACCGCTTGATCTTGCGACCAAGGAGTACTTTCATGATTAGTGTCTCTGACCTGAAAAGTAAAAAGCGATCAAGGACACATCATTTTATTTCCGTATCGAGTTTGAAACGACAAAAACCCGACAATCTTTTCCTGTTTTTTACGGTCAGAAAAGAGCTATAAGGGGACCGTCTTTTAATTCCGTTTTAACGAGTGTAAAATAAACGCTCGACAATCTTTTCATGTTTTAGGAGTCATAAAAGAGCTTAAAAGATGACTCTGATGTTTTGGTTCATGAAAAATGATGATTTTACTCTAAAGTCCTTTTGTCCTGCACAAAAACGACACATTACTCATACCTGTTTAAGATGGGTAAAAATACATTGAAAAATGTACTTTCATGGTGAAAAATAAACAAACTTAGCATTCATTCATCCAAAAAACCTATAAAAAGACTTTTTACCATGTCATTTTTACCATTTTACTGTTGAGGTTGAAAAAAGGGCTTTTGACAAGAAACTTCCCGTGGAGATTGCGGAGAATCCGACTGTCAGAATCGAACGTCGTTTCACCAGGTATTCTACAACACCCCTCTCTTGTTTTCCATCTGTTTAGAATTCATTTTTAAGCTTTTATTTGATTTTTTGGGGGTCTTGGGGTTTCAAGATGCACACTTCGGGGTACGCAGGTCATGCACTGCTGACCTGCGTACCCCGATATTTTCCCAATGGGAAAATTACGGGGTGTACGCACCCAGCCTTAAGGGAAGCTGCGTCCGGACGCTCTGTCCCTAAAGGCCGGGGTGCGTACCCCGCAAAACACAAATTGAAACCCTCATACCTCCAAAATAGACCAAAATTTTTAAATTTTATGGATCCTAACTGATGTTTTATGATGTGCAGGGAGCACACCATGCTTGATTGGCATGAAAGAGAGCATGAGGATGTTGATTTGGCTGCGATAGGTCATCAACCTTCCATTGATGCATTAAAAGCATGCGGACTGTACAAATACTGGGCCATACCTGGCATGAGGGGCCAGGTGCCATTTCTTGAGTGGCTGGTTGAAAGGTGGAACATTCAGGAGCAATGTTTCTACATCGGAGAGCACCAGCTCGAGATAGAGCCCTCTGACATATATTTTCTCACTGGCTTGCCTAACAGGGGCGAGCAACTTTCTCTATTCGGGACTAGGCTGGGTGGCTAATCCCTTGCTAGTCTCCGGCTAGAGTGGTGCAACAACCAAAACCAAGAGAAGGGGATAGAAATCAAGTACATATCCTGACCTGAACTTATGGTGATAGCCTTTACTGTTACCAGACTTTGCGGCGCGGCCACTTTGCACCAAGCCACCGAGTCCCAAATGCGGATGGCTATAGACTGCTTCCACGGCACCATTTTCAACTGGTGCGATGCTGTGTTGGCTAATTTGAAGGGCCAACTAACCAGGGCAAAGAGAGGACAACTGAAGACCTTTGGATATGGGCCTTTAGTCGTGAGCTTTGCCCTAAAGAGAGTTCCAATGCTGGTCCCCCAGCATCTTACAGTTCCAGTTGGGGTGCCTCGGGAGCCTAAGTTGACGAGATGGGTTGCGGTAATGGCCCGGCATCCTGATGAGGGCGCAGCAGTTGTTCGATTTCTTGATGGTTACTTTCACTGGCTAGAGAGCCAGGTCTTTGCTATTCAGGACTTTCCTTATGCCGGAATGGATTTTCGGAATGATCCGGACATGGTTCTTCCACAGGGAGAACAGTGGGACGACAGAGGTATTTCATTTTTCACGAGTTTTTAAATTATGTATTTTTTTTGTTTTTATATATCGCCTGAAAACTGGCAGCACAAATTTTCAAAATGCAGATGTAGGTCCACGGCGTCCGGCCAACCTCCGGGCTTTTGAGAGGAGAGTACCAGCTGTACCAGCACCAGCCCCACAGGATGCGGCCGTAGAGACCTTAGCCGAGCTGGAACAGGATCTAGAGCGTCTGACGGCAGATATACCAGAGACCACCATAGATGATATTCCCATTCGACTTCAGCGCTATGTGGTTGCAGTCCTAGGACCTTTTAGGAGGTTCTTGTGTAGGGTAGCGCGGGCAGTGGTCTCGTATAGAGAGCACCACCAGTGATTGACTAGTCACTTTTGTAGACACATATGACATTTTGGCTTTTTGTACTTATCATTTTTGCCGATCATAAGGTGTTTTTCAACCTATGATCGAAGACGATGTATATTTTTGACACACTCCTATCTATATATATATCATTATTACCGACTCATTTTGTTTAACATATGTGATGAATTTTTTTTTTTAAATTTACTTGCATGATTATCGTAAATGTCTGTCCAACATTCGAGAAGCAATTGCATCTGCTAATGTATTTAAAGACCTTGGAATATGCTGATATTCAATGTAATCAAATTCACGTTCCAAGAGACGCACTATCAAAAACAATCTTAATAACACAGGATTTCTAATGGCATATACTCTATTAAGCTGTAATACAACGAGTTCAGAATCTAACCTCACAATCAAACGTCGAATTCCAAATGAAATAGATTCAGACAATAATTCAACCACTGCACTGTATTCTGCAATGTTGTTCGTCGTTTGACCGAGGCTCACCCCATGCATAGAAACTAACTTGTCAGAGGGCGAATAGATAACCCAAGTTGCGGAAGAGATATTTCGTGTACTACGACAAGCACCATCGGCAAATCCAATGTACGTTTGGAGAGACGTCGACATCTGCAATATCAAGAGTAAAACCAAGATAAGCCAGAATAACGATGAAAAACACACTTTCTAAGCTAAGCACACTATCTAAACTAACAAACATACTAGCTAGAAAGAAAACCTAACCTAACTAAAATTCTCCATACCCACCATTTAAGCATAATACCTCTTTAGGTAAAGTCCATTTCTGGGTTTACCCAAAGAGTCCCCATCAAAATCTACCAGCTCATAGGCCCCTTTTGCTAGCTTTCGCTTTACAATATAGGGTCCATGCCACATAGGAACGAATTTTCCAGCACCTAGCTTATCGTTAGCTTGTTCATATAACAGCACTAGGTCTCCCTCTGAAAAACTCCGAGGGGTCACATTTTTATCATACTTAGCTTTCATTCGCTTCGCGTGAGTCTCGATTGCCAATGCAGCGTCACGTCGAGTCTCATCTAATTGAGCTAAGTATAATAAACATTTCTCCTCTTCGGAAGTAGCTGGGAGTAGTTCGACAGCCATTTGAAGTGATGGGATTTCGCATTCAATGGGTAACACAGCTTCCAAGCCATAAACTAGCTGGAAAGGGGTGAACCCTGTTGAAGTTTTCACTGAAGTTCGGTATGCCCATAGCGCTAAAAATAACATGTTGTGCCAATTCGACCGATGAATACCAATGATTCGTCGGATCATGATAACCAAAACTTTGTTGATAGACTCAACCAAACCGTTGGCTTGCGGATAATAAGGAGTAGAGCTATCGTGGCACAAACCAAGCTGGCTTGTAAGCTCAGTCATCATGATGTTTCAAAAATGGCTCCCATGGTCAGTGATGATTGCTTGTGGGACACCAAACCTAGTTATAATGTGATTGAATACGAAAACTGCAGCTATTTTGCCGCTTGCGTCGAATGTAGGCATCGCCTCGGCCCATTTAGTAAAATAATCAACCGCGAGGATGATATACGCATACCCCCCGGCCGAGTGAGGGTTACAAGTAATAAAATCGATACCCCATTTGGCGAAAGGACCAACAGCAATTATAGGGTGGAGAGGAACAGGTGGTGCGCGCATCTTGCGATCAAACACTTGACAGTTGTGGCATTTTCGGACCGCAATGATACAATCTTTAAACATGGACGGCCAGAAATAGCCAGCGCGCAACACCTTCTGAGCTGTGGCATACCCAGACATATGACCGCCACATGCTCCAGAGTGACAATCATTCAAAACCCTCTCAGCCTCTTCGTGAGTTAAACAACGTCGAAAAACTAAGTCTGCCCCCCGGCGATAAAGTGTATCTCCAATAATCTTGTATTGCGGGGATTGAAACCGAATTTTTCGACGTCCCGACTTTGAAGCTTCAGGCCGAAAGGTTTGGGTTTGGAGATAGATGATTATATCCCCATACCACGGATCTAAAGTACTGATAAGAAACAAAGATTCGTCCGCAATGGACTCCTCTGCCACAGTTTCTGTGTCAGCACGCGGGAAGTCACACATCAATTCCGCAAAAACTAAGGATTTCTTAGACTTGGACTTCTCAAACTCCAAGTCGAACTCTTGCAGGATAACGATCCATTTAGAGTACTTGCCCCCTAGCAGTTGTTTTGTCAAAATATAAATCATAGGGTTGCAATCCGAAATAACTGTAGTTTTACGGAGAAGAATGTAGTGACGAAAACGCTGGACAGCTTGAACGGCTGCCAGGGCCAATTTCTCCACATGCGAATATTTTAGCTCAGTGGGGTTTAATGTCCTACTAAGATAATATATCACATGTTCCACTCCGAATTCATCTTCTTGAACTAACACCATTCCAATGGTGGAATGCGAAGCTGCGAGGTATAAGAAGTAGTCCTGGTTGTAGTTGGGAGGATGCAACAACGGTGCATGGGTCAACACGTGCTTAAGTGCATCAAAATATTGTTGGGCAATCTCGTCCCAAAAGAATTGAGCATTCTATTTCAACAACCGTGTAAAACCTTTAGTGACCTCGGCATAATTTGGAATGAATCGGCGTAAAATGTTCGCTTTCCCTTGCAAACTTTGGATTTGGCGCAAACTCGAAGGAGGAGGAAATTTGATGATAGCTTCGACCTTTGAGGGATCGACGCGAATGCCGGCTTTTGAAACAACAAATCCCAGCAATCGACCTGTCTCTATGCAGAACACACACTTGTGGGGATTCAACCGAATTCGATAATGCCGACACCTCATAAAGATTGCTCGTAAGTGGACAAGGTGATCAGCTCGATGTAAAGAATGAGCAGGCAAATCATCGAGGTACGGTTGCACAATGTGCTTGATGTCATGAAATGCGTAAGACATCGCCCGTTGAAAAGTGGCCCCGGCATTCTTAAGCCCAAAAGGTAATTTGCAATAAGCAAATGTCCCCCATGGACAAATGAATGTTGTTTTTGGTTGGTCGGCAGGTAGAATATTGATTTGATTATAGCCCGAAAAACCATCCATGAAGGAAAACATTTCACTTCCGGCACAATCATCAATAATTTGATCGATATAAGGCGTAGGATAGTTGTCTTTTGGACAAGCTCGATTTATATCCCTATAGTCGATACAGATTCTTATTGTTCCTTGTTTCTTGTTGACCAGAACAATATTCGATACCCAATCCGTTAACGGGATTGGATAAATGAAACCTGCTTTCAACAGCTTCTCGACTTCTGCTTTAATCGCAGCCGCTTTCCGAGGGTGAATCTGACGCAACCGTTGCTGGACGGGTTTAGCGTCCGGGTAGGTCTTTATTTCATGAACAACAATGGCAGGGTCGATTCCTGGCATTTCCTCGTAAGACCAGGCAAACACATCGCGGAATTCTTGGAATAGGGCCTTGTAAGTTCGAATTTCATCTTCTGTACATGAGGCACCTATATGAATGTTTTCCTCAATTCCGGGCTTCACTGAAATATCAATGGGAATAGTGCGAGCAATATTCCCTAAATTCAACTCTGAATCAGAATGTTTCATTCGATTCTGAGCGTCTTTGACATATTCAGCGGTAAAGATAGATGAAAAATCATTTTCAAAAGCATCATCCTTAGGTAAAAACGAAGATCTATGATGGAGATCTTCCCATGGTAGATCGTCTACACTTAGGATTTCGCGAAGTTGCTCGTCAGATGACACGACTTCGGGAAACGCTATCCGTTCTAAGGTTGATATGAAAAGTGATTCTTCACTGACCACATTCATTTGGTCGATTTGGGTTGAACGCGAGTTGGTAAAAGACATGACGGCTTCATAAGCAATTTCATATGGACTCAAAGGCATAGCATCACCGAATGAGTCTATCTCAGATTCAGATGGGACAATCCAAGGATCATCATAAATAATGTTGTCTGATGTAATCATATGAATTGATGCAAATGAAGGGTTTGCGTTGATTGGAGGGAAAGGAAAAGTTCCCAGTCAACCAGAATCTTTAACTAAACCTACGCCATGCTGGATACTCTCTGAAGAGGCTGGGTCGGATGAAAAGTATGTCAGCTAATCAATTGTCACGATCTTACCGTTATGTGGAAACTTTATTACTCTGAAGACCGATGAAACGACTGTTGTCATAGCATATGACCAACTTCGACCCAAAAGAAGGTTGTAGTCTAGAGGGGCATCAACCACTTCCACATCCAGACTAACGGTTTTACCTTCTACCCCTATAGGCAATTCCTGTAGAATACCAAACGGACGGAACCCACGGCCATCAAAGGCCTTAAGGATGGTCGGGGATTGGTTCAACGAAGGAGAACCAAGCGATCTCCAACATTGAATCGACATAATACACGTAGAAGCTCCCTCATCAATCACAGTCCGATGAATAGGCCTGTTTTTGACTATCACTGGAATTTGGAAAGCCATTTGATGGGGTAGACGCGGTGTACTATTTTCTAGATCGAAGATTATCAGATTCGGGTCCTGAACATCAACATCTCCGATAGCCGACAAAAGTAATTTTCGTTGTGCTGGGCATGATTGCAGCACTTCTAAAGCCGACATTGCTGAGGGTGAAACAGCTAAGTCCTCAACAATGTTGTAATTCTGGGCTGCTCTCGCATGTGGATTCAAAGCAGACCTTCGAAGTACACCCTTGGCGGGCGGTTTGATTACTAAGTCCGGGTTAGGTTTTTCGATCTGTAGTGGATCGGAACCAGGAGCTGAGGTTGATGGATTAGAATGAGAAGATTCTGCTTCCTTACCATCAACAGGATTCTTACCACCATAATCTTGCGATCGAGTCGCAATCCTCACATGAGACATCATCAAAATGGGTTCTTCACTGGCAGTCGAGGAAGAACCTATCATCTTACTCTCCTGCTTTGGAAATGGATCTTTTAACACAGCAGGAGTGGGAGAACCTTTGACTATTTTCACAACCTCGACCCAATGAGGGCAATCTCTTGTAAAATGATCCTCTTCACAAATAAGACAAGGATATCGAGGTTTGCGCTTTTCGTCATTGGTTTCCGACTTTTCCGTTTTCTCCTTCGGAGCCTTGTCTGCTTTAGCCTTCTTCTTTCCTTTCTTCTTTCCACCATTTTTTGATTTGGTTGTAGATGACTCTACAGCGTGAATATCGGCGGAAAGTTCAGGAGAAGACTCTCCTGTCGGGGAATCAGGCAAAGTGATTATAGGAGTAGTAGAAGTCTTGGAATATTTCTTCTTGCTCTTTGTATTCACGATGCCAATCATACCATCAGCGGCATGAGATCCCGAAGGAGCAGCAGCGATTTGATTCGATTTTGGAAGATCTGGAATCTTCTCGTGTAACGTACCCGACTGAGTATAAACTAAGTCAAGGTACTGCGCCTGAGCAATGACTTGCTCCTCAGTAACTACTCCGGCCTTAGCTACATCTTCAATAATCTTCGGTAATAATGATTTAACAAACCATTCAGCTAAGATGGAGTACTAGGCAGTTGAGTAACTACCGAAGTTACAGAAGTTTGAACATTTGACTGGACAGGTTGCGGTTGCTGGGGTGGACCAGAAACTACGGGTTGTCCAGCTTGAGGTAGCAACTGTATACTTGGCTGCAACACCTGTTGACCCTGTGATGGATCCCACACTATCATTGCGGGATATTGACCCGTAACAGGTTGAGGATACTGAGATCCATAACCGGATTGAGGATAGGATTGATAATTGAAAGGTACAGTTCCCATACCTGGAACATATGACTGACCTTGAGGTGGTTGATAACCTTGACTCGAGTATTGACCTTGAGGTTGATAACCTTGAGGTAAATACGGATACTGGGGTTGACCTTGACCTTGAGGTTGATACCCTTGAGGTTGATACCCTTGGGGTTGATACCCTTGAGGTAAATATTGATACTGAGGTTGACCCTGGGGTACATATTGAGGATGGGGTTGACCTTGAGGCATGTATTGCACCATAGGTACATACTAACCTTGAGGTTGCCCCCCAGACACAATTTTTGTACCTTGAGGTTGCCCCCCAGGGTTTAATTGAGGCTGCCCCCCAGGTGGTAATTGGCCACCTTGAGGTTGAGAAACGGGAACTGAACTTGACATCATGTAAATGTCTCCTACACCCAATGGTATATTACCATTGTTTCCAGCTAATAACCCATGATCAATGGGTTGAGGAGATGCCCCCGCAAAGGTACCAGAAAGTGATTGATACCCGGTGGGAACAGAAGGACCGCCATGTAAGAAATATTCAGGAGTTTGAGTAAACACGGACGACTGACAAGACATATTTACAGGAGTATATATACCTCCAGGTGGAAAAGGAGTACGAGGTGTAGAAAAACCTACCCCTGAGTTGTCTAAATAATTGGTTAACGAAAGGTACCAAGTGGTACTTCTAGGAGGACTGTAAAAGATAGATTCACGCTCCCTGAGCTCAATAGTAAGTTGATCTTCAAGGTTAGAGACGCCTATTTCTTCCTCTGGAGCAAGTTCTTCAATAGCAATCAGACCAGTAGGAAGATTTTCGGTGATAACTCGTTCTACTCTTGGTGAATCTGGAACACTAGAAGTTGGAGTAACAGGTTCAGATATTTCAGGTTCTTCGCCTGTATCACTAGTAGATGAAAAACTACCAGCAAGCTCAGAAATTGTAACAGCTTCGGGATTATAACCTGTCTCTAGACTTTGGTAATCTGAATGGACTACCAAGGAAGATTCTCCTTCTTCAGGTGAACCTACTCTATTGCCACTAGGAGGAGTTACAAGGACCTTCAAACCTTCTAGATTACTCGGGTCGTCTCGAGGAGGCTCACCCTGAAGTCTACGGGATCTTCTCAACAATTCAGCCACAGAAACAACTTCAGGAGACTGGCCCCGAAGTCTATGGGACTGTCTCGGTAATTCCGCCACAGCTAAAAACTTTTAACTACTACACACGAAAACAAAGTAAAATCTCAAATCAAACCACCTAAAGTCGCTAAAGAACCAAACAAATTTGAATCACACGCCTAAAGAATCTAGGGCGTCAAGCCAAGCACAAACAGTAGCCTTCCAGATTGAAAACGCTAGTTGGAGATGAAACCCAACATCACCGGATTCAGTACAGAAGTGGCAGGTGGAACAGCTACCCCGACAACCTGCTTAATGAATAGACCAGCACAAGTTCCTCCACTTTAACCGTCTCGAGTGAAGTGAACCCCCCGAAAAATCCAAGTGAGTCTAGCCGACGTCTGCTCCAGGTACAGTGGGATCTTCCCTCCACCATCACCTCAGTAGAATCCTAAAGATAATGGTCACTAAGGCTACCAACCGCAACAAATGCACCTGGGGGGACAGTCTACACTCCGACAGCACGCAAGGGCAGAGTATCAAGCTTAATCCCCTTGCCGGTTCCTTGACAATAATCCAAGGTTTACCGACAAGTGACCCCTGGCTCCTCGACAATGGTTAATCCGAGGTTTACCATTTGTAATACGTGCATTTCTGGCGTCGTTCCCAACGAGGGAGGATTGATCCCCTCACTGGTTCGGACACGAGCTCGTGCTTCTCCTTTAAGAGGAGCTTTCCAGAGTACAAATGAGACGATTGGATTTATTCTATCACAAGATAAGCTACTTGTTTGGTTTTGTTGTCTTGGAGAGTTAATTACTCTCCTACTCCAAGACACTAGCCTGATTTTACTTTAAGCGTTAATTTTATGGTTTTTCTTAAAGACAAAAGGTAGCGGAAATGAAACCAATGGTGTGTAGACTCGACTCAAACCACTACAAAGATGCACCTAAGATGATTTACGCTACTTTTCTCTTTCAATGAAACTCCTAACTAAGAGAGTTGGAAAATGCAAATTTTACAGAAAACAACTTTCTTAGTAAAGACAATCAAAGAAACAATTCTCTTTATCTTTCCAAGCATACAAACATGACCACTCCTTACGTGCACGAAAAATTCTTTTTCTTTCAAAATGCCTCAAAGCTACTTGAAACAAAACTTTTCAAAGGAGATGTTTTTGTATTTTCTCTTATTTAATAAAGCATATAAATCTATTTTAACGAATATCAATCTCAAAAGCTATAAAATCTATGAAAAATTGACTCACAAGCAAATCAAAAAGAAATTTACTCTAAGCAAACCTAATGAGGCAAAAGCCTACAAGGATGATTCTAGGTTGTTTTACTTGACCACAATCAAGCCAAGGACCAGCTAATGCAGAATCAAAAGACCAGTCAAAACAAAACTCAAATCTTTTTGTTCTTTTTGTAAAATGGAATTCAATACTCAATCATCAAGCACTTCGAAATTTGCCAAAGAGACAACTGAAAGGTAAGTTGCTCTCACGGGTAGACTTTACGACAGGTCCGACTCCTAAGAAGGCTAACAAAACCAGAGGGATCTAAGGCTTGACAACTTCTACCGCCAAAGTCACTACAGGACCTACTCAAAAATCAAACCCTAGGGCTTAAACTTCTATGAAATCCACTAAAACACTCAATGCTATCGAAACAAGTTCAGGTGAAGATCTTTGACAAGAGACTAATGGATCTGGGCAGTAAAAACCAAGAAAAAGCAAAATATAAGAGGAAAAATATAAAAAATGGAAATTTCTTAATTTTTAGCAGGGTACGCAGGCAACCTGTTAAGCCAGGTGCGGTCCCGCTCTGTGCACACAGCAACAGTGCGTACAAGTACGCACTGTGCAATACTCAGAGGGTGCGTACTACTGAAAAAACCAAGAAAAACTAAATTCAATCTAACCCTAAGCTAACCCACCCAAATACAAAGTCACAGAGCCAAAAAACCAGAAAATAAATGACTTTTCTCAGATCAAAGTTGCATACAAAGGAAAAGACTTTCACATCAATGGATTCCCCAGCGGAGTCGCCATTTTGTCAGGCGGAAAGAGTCGATAATGCGGACACAACCAACCTCCTTAGGAGCCTAAGAATCTCTAGTGACAAACAAGACAAATAAGAGCAATCCTTCTCTAAACATGCATTTACCATATAAGAAATCAAGTGTTTAGATCCTACCTGTAGTCCAACGCTGTTGTAGCAGTCCAGCCTCGCTGATCCGGATGAGCTCCTCCTTCACTTCGAAACCTGCATTCACTAACAATCAAACGATTAAATAGCACTTGATAATCTCATAAAATAAAACATATTTAACACATAGACCAAGGAGTACATGAAACAACTCATAGATAACAAGTTATTGAGAAGAATGGACTCATTTGCATTAATAGGAAACAAAAGGAACAATTACAACCTGAGCCTTGGTGTTGTGCAAGTCCCTCCTAGGGTCCATCAAGAATTTTCCTTTACTTTGACAAAGCTCACCCACTTCCAAATAGAACAAGCAAAGATGGTAATCTCTCCTCACAAGCTTCTAAATGGGAGTCCTAATTCCAGCAACATCTACCCTTAGAAATGTTTAGCTTCCAACCTCCCCTCCTTCTGGCCCAATGCCGGTATTTATAGTGCTCAAGAGGAAGTTAATCAGGTCCACCATCAATGGGATAATCCCCTCTTTGGATGGGATAGCTCCCTTATTGATGGGATAAGTTCCTCTTTGGTAGGGGTACATGAACCATCTGGAGGCGCTCAATACACGTCGAACAACCTTCTAGAATGCTCTAGAAATGACCACAAGTAACTTTTTAAAGATGAAACTTGCGCATTTTGACCTTTACAGGGGTACGCACCTGCCCCTTTACATACAGAGCGTACAAGTACGCAGCTTTTGTGAACATTAGGTGCGTATCCGTAGGTAAGGTTGAGAGAACCTGCGTACCCAGAGATAAATACATTTATAAAGACTTTCTCTCTTTTTGGAGTTTGACATGGAGAGCAGAGGCATAAGACTTGCCCAGGAGGATAGCATGATTGTTGATAGAGCCATACTAACTGTAAATAGTCATGGTGACATTTTTTAGTGTAACATGGTCGCACTGGCCCAATATCTACATAATCACATGAGTTTTGATTAGTCTTGATAAACATTTAAAAATCACAAGAACATTATGAAAACAATAAATAGAGATATGGTTAGAGATTTTTACCTATGACACCCCACTGCTCGCCAGCCGGCAGCACCAAATCCGGGTCACCCCGGAAATCCATCCCAGCATATGGATACTCGGCATAAACCATCTGCTGACAGTTGAACCACTCAAAGAAGGCATCAGAGAATGAAACTTGCAGTTGACCAGCATGTCTGGCCATAAGGTCGACCCATCTCTGCATCTGTGGCTCAGTCGGTGGTGGTAGGCCAAGTGAAATGTATTGTGGCTACATCAGTGGGATCTTCTCCAAGGCGAAAGTGGTCAGAATAGAACCATAGCCAAAGTTCTTGGATCTTCTGTTTTTCACCTTGGTAAGTTGTTCTTTGATAACTGGAAGTACTGCATCACACCAGTTGAATACCTTGGGTTCGAGACATTCCAAGGCATACTGCATATAGGACCTGTTGGCCAAGTGAAGGGCCGCGCTACCAGCCAATCTAGCAAAGGTGAATAAAATAGTCCTCAAAGGCCGGTCGGTGACATCTCGGATACTGATCTTACCGTCCCTGCTCGGCTGAGATCCTTCCCTATAGTATCGGCGAATATAATCCCTCACGGATTCACCCCCATGGGCAGAACCTGATAGTGAGAGAGGGGCACCACGCCTCGATAAACCGGTCAAAAAGTAGATGTCCTCAACAGTCATGGGGATGGATTTGCCTCTTATCTGGAACACTTGGTTGGTAGGATCCCATGCATCGAGGAAATATTGCAACAAGTTGATTTGTTGCCTCATGCTAGAAATGCGGAAGAACTTGAGCAAGCCACAGTTCCACAATGCAGTTACCGTACCCGGATCATGTAGGGAAACCATGTCCTCTTCTTCATGCTCGTGTTCATGCCATGTAACGACCATTTTTCTCCGATGAATCTCTGAAAAACAAACAAGAGAAGAATTAGGATCCTGATTTGGCAAAAAAAGGCAAAATTTCCATGAAAAATCAGTGCAAAAGTTTTCCTCCTTGCACCCATCGCACCCTATATGTGTACTCAGTGCGATGCATACATTTTGGCTAGTGGCTAGCTTAAGATGCATCACACCTTTCGATATACACTAAGTGCGATGGGGGCAGAATGAAATGTTCAAACCCCAGGGGCCCAGAAAAGCAGGAAAACATGCTCATAATCCAAAAAGGAAAGAATTCAATTGAAGAGCTCAGGTTTAGCTCCTACTTGGTCCAGACGGCGCCGAAAATCGTCCATAGAATCTCCCGGAATCATCTGGTGAAAATCAAAGGGGAAAACACCTCCAAAGCTCCAATAGTCACAACTCCTAATGAAATGTTAAAATGAGGGGTAAAAAACTATTTTTAAGTTACCTTTCACGTAATTTAACTAGGGAATTGTTTTTTTTAGCTCATTTTTCAAGCATATGTCCTCATTTCTAATCAATTTGATGAAGCAGTTGAACAGGTAGTACGACCGTCAAAAGAACATAGTGTCAACGGTGAATCGAATATCAATGACCATTATCACGAGTATTTTTACGCGAAGTTCAAGCTCGTTAAAAATTAAACCTAGCAATGAGCATATGTTCCACCAGAGTTTAAGCTTATTAAAAAATGAACCCACCTCCAGTAAATAACCATTGTGAATGATTATCATCAACTTTTGAGCCTTGGTCGTGTTCTTACCATCACCTCCACTCTGATTTAGCCGATCATTCGCCTCCATTTGATTATTTACCCTTTTTGAGGAACAATTGCGACGAGTGATCCTATTAGCCACCTTCTTTACACTGCCATGATTGGAAAGTTCCAAACCTTACGTGGAACCAGCTGCTATTTGAAAACATCACTCGTTCCTCAAAAAACGAGTCTCCTTGTACCTCTTTTCATCTGACTCGTAAAATATGAAAAGATTGCCGAGTAATTGGCCTCTCCAGCTCGTTAAAGTGATTGGAAGCGCTATCCCTCCTTTAGATTTTAATCTTTTTGGACCTAAGGGATTATTACGCAAAAATATCGAGCGTTTGTTTGGTTCGGCTCGTTAAAACTATCAAAAAGTCATCCCTTTCACATTGTTTTATACTTTTTGGGACTTAAGGGATTATATTACGAAAAAGGAATATTGGAGTCTTCTTTCCGTCTCTTTTAAGACTCTCTAAAATTGAAAAGAACCGAGTTATCCTTGTCGTTAAAATCGTTAAAACAATAGCGACAAACTTGTCCATTCAGACAAGAGCGAGTTTCACTGTCGCTAGGCTTGTTAAAACATAGCAACGGGTTTGCCTGAAGGGAAAATTATAGAACAAGCATATGTTATCCTCCTCAAGCTTGACAAAAATAAAGAGGTACTGGTCAGAAATCACTGGGGAAAATTGGGAAGAAAACTTGAAGAAACTTTATTGGTAGCAGGTCGCTCTTGAACATGAAACTTTCACTCCATCACCATGATTGAGTTGGGTTGGGTTATTCCGTTCACTGGTCATATCACCATTGGTCCACCGTACCATCCACTTTTAGGGTTAACGCTACCAATCCATTTCAGTGTCGCCTATACGTTCAAGAGAAGTCGCTCAGAGGATTCACCTACCCAACTTGTGTCTCATCTGCTACAATACCTTCACGCTTCATTCTTTCATGACTGCCACCCTGAACCTTGTATCATCAGATCGTTTTCACCTCTACAAAATCATTTGCTCCGTTCCATGTCGAAGATGTGGGATCCATTAATGCCCTCCTACAACGGGTCACTTCTTGTCGACATCAGCTCATTATCCAAGAAGTCGACCTGGGGACAACCCTTCCAGTGCTTTGAAGCTTGCATGCCTCAATGGAGAGTTTCTCACTTCCGGCGACAGGTTTACACTAATGGCCTTCGACCGAAAGACTTTGCATGGTGTTCGACATCAACTCATGTATTCACACCACGTGAATTGTACTGCAGTACCTTGAGGTTCATTATCATTATCGGTGATTCGTCTCGCGTCTGTTAACAACTTACATCATTGGCTGGTAATCAGGCAATGTCTTTCCATGTTCGACATCAGAACATCTATTCACATGGATCGACTTGTACTTCAAGCGAAGATTGAACGAGTTTTGAAGACCCCGGATCTAGTTTCATCCATCCGGGCTGCGATATATTCAGGAAAATAAAGACATCAAATGTACATCATTGTTGCACAGATAATCATCCAAACTAAGGGATGATGGCTCTACCAGAATCATCAGTCCGCACACAGACGATTGTCTGTCCTATGTACATGAAAATGAATTTATCAAGCTGAGCATGGGAATGCCTGCCTCAGCTAGATCATGAATATTATGAAGATAATGTATTGTATTGTATCTTATTACAGGTCACCTTCCAGTGCAAAAAACCTCGGATCCTCACTATAAAGCATTTCACCCGACATCAAAAGATTTACGACCTCATGCTTTAGGGGGCAACTGTTATAGACATATTTGGGCACTGCAACCCCAATCATACATGTCCATAAACCAAGGGCTTCTAAGTCCCTAAAAGTGTTGTTTCATGCCCTAAAGGAGCAAGGTCAGCTAATTACATCATCTCCGAGAAGTTTTCCATGAAAAACTACTAAGAACTGGTCAAAGTAGGACCATACAGACTGCCCAGTGCAAAGGGTGCGATGCATCTCACCTGCCACATGCAAAAAGTGTGATGCATACTAGAAAGCCCTTCTGTAGGGTGCGATGAGCGAGAGCAGACAAATGGCACAAGCATTTTGCTAAGTGGAGAACCTGAGAATCTTCTAGAAGCTGCTCATTTGACACTTGCCTCCCTGAGTTCGCCCAAGGATGAGTAAGAGATCATGGAATCTCCAAGTGGAACCAAGAACTATCAGAGAGATGACACTAATCAAAATCCCAGAAGTTGACTCACCCCCTTGCAAATATCTATAAATGGATCCCTCATCCCAGAGATCCAAAGGTTGGAATTTGGTAATTTGCAAAGAGGTGCTGCTGGTTTCTCTTTGAAGACATTGTTGGGTGATCTTGCTTTGTGTGAGGTGAAGAGGGCTTTAAAGCTGGGAGGATGGCGCTGGGTCAAACCATGTGGTTATAATCCTCTCTTCTACTACTTTTACTAATAAAGCTATTTGAGTTTTCCTCCATATTCTTGTGTAATCTCTGAATATTGTGTTGATATATGCATTTGTATGGTCAATATATATCTGATCCTATATTGTTTACAGTGAAAGATCTCTATGCTTTGATGGTATTACGCTGTTGTGAGTCTACAGGTGCTCTTTGAAGCGGGACAAGTAAGGAAGTAGTGGCGAGATTCTGTCAAAGGGGAAAGGAAACAAGCAAGGAGCCAAGCGGAAGACTGAGGTTGATACTCTCTGCTTCTTTCTCATCTCTCTCTCGTAAAGGAAAAACAAGTAATTTTAATCTGTTTGTTTATAAGATAGTTACCCATCTTAGTGGGACTAGCAGCTCTGAATAGACACTAGATTTCCCGATAACAAAGGCTAAGGCATTAAAAGGCAAAAACAAATTTTTAGCACATTTATTTATGAAAATAAAGGAAATTAGGAGAAAGGAAGGTAAAAGGTCACAGGTTTCATGTGAGGAGGAAATTGAAGGAAAATAATGGAAAATGAAGAAATTAGAGGCCTCATGCATAAAAAGGCTTCTGAGGATTAGTTCATGGCTTTTGTCAAGTTCAAGTTGGCACTCTAGTTTGGAGCAAGGAAAGGGAAAGCAAAGAATGGAAAGGAAAAGAAAGCAAGGATAAAGGAAAGGAAAGAAAGATCAAATAGCTTCAGCAGGAATACTTGCAGGTAACCTTTTTCATGTGTGATTTCATAGCTGGTTTCGACATGCATGGCTTTGCATGTTGGTGTATGGTTCTCTTACTTTCGATGGCATGGTCTTGTCGAGTTATGATAGTGGTTTTCAGCCTAGAATATCCTTTTTCTGGATGCCATGGTACGTTGGGATGCTTATTTCAGTTTTGGAACTTTGGAATTGCCAGATGGATTTCAGAATCCGGGGCAGAGGTTGTCTCAAGGTTCATTCCCAAAGGCCTAGGAATCCCTTGACCGATTTTGGCAAGATAAATAGTAAATCCTGAGGGAGAAGTCTCGGTTTAGGGCCTAGTGATCTAGGTTTGGATTTCGGTAAAGCCTGAGAGACAAGGAGACAGAAAATTCCTCAAGGATAGTGATGGATTCTGGATGGAATTTCAAATTTTGTTCAATTGTGATCCAAGCAACGGTTTTGGTGTGATCACAGTTTGGTGAGGGTGGAGGTGATTTAAGCTATCGATTCCCTTAGTTGTTCTAGGATTGTTTTTTCTATGAGATCTCACATTCATGCTTGGAAAATGGCACGGGGGTGGCTAACTGAAAGAGAGATTTGGTTCATCCATGTCTATGGTTGGATGGTATGTGGAAGTCTCGAACCTGGTCGAATTTGCCTATGATTAATAAAAGTTAAGTTCTCTTACTTTTTTGCTGATTTATATATGGATTTAATGGTTTTACTATATCTATTATTTACATGGTTTAATGTTGGTTATAAGCATGGTTATGTGATTGGTTTATGTCATGGTTATTTCATGTATTTACTTGTAACTGTTAAATGGATGGATGCAAGACCTAATTGATGATATAGTAGTTCAATGGAGAAGGAGGTGATCCTTCTGATGATGTTTCATAAGTTGTTTTAGTAATTTATACTTTGTCTTGTATCCTAGACCTGTAGGTTGCATTGATGCCAAGTGTTTGACAGAATGTGAGTCCCGACTGGGGATGCTCAGGCCTAGTATTGAGGGTGATTTTGATTGATCAACATTCTTATTGTGTTTTTAATGATTTATGAAAGTTACAACAAGTTCTAGGTAGAGGCCAGGATTCTGGGCTAGAAAAGTGGCTCAAACCCCAGAGTTGCTGGCACAAAAACGGAAATTCTTGACCACAATCGCTAGCAGGTAGGCCTGTGAGAGCGACTTTGAGTTGCTAGTCTCTCCCTTTCCCATAGCCTCTCACTTTCCCATAGCATGAAAGCGACTGAGGGCTGAGAGTTACAGAATAGCAGTGGGACCTAGGGACAAGCTATCTGAGTCGTTGATCATCTCCTGAGGGGTCCGTTGATGATGTTGGAGGATTGTATGTGATGTTCCGTCGATTCCACTTCCTTAAGGTGACATAGGAGGTCAAATCTGATTGTATTAACCTCTCTTCTCGTGTTTACCCAGGTTTGCATGGTTACGTTGGGTAGACCTGGGAGGGGGTGTTACAGATTGGTATTAAAGCATGGTTACACTCTCTTTGGGTCATATCTGGTGCTACAGATATGGGTGAATGTGTTGGTCATGCATGCATATTAGTTGTGTGTGTGGCTCTTACACTTGTGTTCCATGTTCTTGTTGCATTGCATCATATTGATCATGGTAGTAGTAAGGTTATCATGAGGAATTTGATGTCAATTTTATGGAATGCATCATCATGAGTATATAACTGGTTATACAATTATATGCAGCTTGATTGCATCCTTGTACATTGGGTTTCATTCTTGGTTATTTGATTGCATGCATCAATCTTGTAGGTTGATTACAAGAATTGATCGCTTATGCTTGACTATATGCAGGTGGATAATTTCATGAGGCAACGTGTATACCGAAGTATTGGTTGTTATCATGCATGAGGTCATAGCATGCATTGTTGATATGGCCTTGCATTGATGATTGGACCCTAGTTAGTATGATGGTTATGCGTTGATGCACTTATTGATATGTCTATATGTTATTATGGTTATGTTGCACATGCATCGCGTTGATTTGATGATCTTGTAGACAAGGTATCCTCCTTGAGTTATGCTAAGGTACATTGATTTATCGTGATTTGGTTTAGCTGACATAGTAGGCCTTGTAGGAAAGAGATCAGATGGATAGCAAGGTGGTAGACTACATAGAATCTCCCTATACATCAGATGGGAAGCATGGTGTGGGGCACTCTTCTTACTTAGCAGACACCTTTAGAAGCCAGAAGGAAGAAATAAGGAGTTTCAAAGCAGATAATAACAAAATCATGTAGGCACAAGAGAAACAAGTAGAGGTGAATGTGATATTACTTCAGAGTTTTTCAGATTTGCAGTGACATGGACCTCTTTGGATCAGCCATGGACATGAGGATAGAAGTAATGGGCATATGGAAACAGGTCTCATAGTAGACACAGGTCAGATAGATCTGACACTATCTGAGATGGTAGGATGTTGGACACTTCGGATAGGAGAGGTACTGGACACAGGTATTTCTCTAGTTCTGGTTTTGACAGACATCATGATTGTCATCATTATTATCCGTACAGGAGGAATGATAGGGGATATTTTTAAGATGAGTTCAAGAAGGAAAATCCATTCTCTTCCACCTCCATCGTGAACTTGATGGAATCCGATTGAGAATTAATGTGGTTTAGAAATAGATCCCATTTCTCGCGACCATGATGGCATATGACACATGTATCATCAACGAACCTCTTCCACTTTTAAGGCAAAATTGACCTGTGGCTAAAGCCTTGGTTTCAAAATATTCCATAAACAAGTTAGCAATGATAGGGGAGAGAGGGGAACCCATCGCAACACTGCAAGTTTTCTCATAGAACTCACCTTGGAAACTGAAGAAAGTCAAGGTGAGGCAGAGTTCAACTAATTTGGCAATGTCTTTGTCAGTGATGTGATTTATGATATCAATGGCCTCTTGGATGGGGATTTTGGTGTATAAGGATACGCTGTAAAAAATAACCAACAAATCTCGACGTTCCAACATGATATCTTTCCACTCTTGGGCAAAGGAGGCATATTATTTAACAAAATAATCGGTGCAAACTACGAGAGGCTTAAGCTTTTGAGCTAAGAACTTGGCAAGAAGATAAGTAGGACTACCTATAGTGTTAACAATAGGCCTCAAGGGAGCCCCAGATTTATGAATCTTCAGAAGGCCATAAATTCTAGGGGTAAGGGGATTTCTCTCTATGAGCTTACGAGACATAGGATTAAGGGATGGACTTGACTTGATAGCGCTTGCTACTTCCTTAGAAACAGATTTAATGGGATTTTTCTTAAGCTTGATGTAACTTCCACTATTAGAAAGATGGTCAATCATTTTGGAGACATAGTTAGACTTATCAAGAATAATGACAACTCCACCTTTGTTAACTTTAAGGACAACAATGTCAGGGCTATCTCTTAGGGACTTAAGGGCAAGAAACTTTGCTTTGCTAAGGTTTTTCTTGGGAGGCCTAGCCTTTCTAAGAACAACAACACAATCTTGTCTTATAGTTTCCTTGACACTATCTGGAAGGTCCTTGATACCAAATTCAATGTTCATTGATATAAAAACTTTGATATAATAGTTCATTGACCTTATTCATTGAAATATTAATTAAGATATTTTATAAAATCTAGTTCTAAATAAATATATATTATTTTAACATTTTAATTAATTATTAAAATTAACATTATTCCTAACAACTAGTTTCTAAATGAACATATAATATTTTAATTATTTTTATTTTTTATAATTTATTTTTATTTTCTCCTAACAGCTAGTTTTAACCAAATATGTTTTATTATTTTAATAAACAACTCCCCACCTCTAATAATTAATAATATTTTACTTACCTTATTAATTAATAATATTCTACTTACCTTATTAACTAATTTAACGATTAGTTTTCAACAACTAATTCTGGGCAATGATGCATCCATACTATATTTTCCTTAAGATCGATTGCTTCTTCACCTTGTCATGAGGATGGACCACATTAGTTCATTCGAAACGTCGACCAAATCCTGATTATATGATTAATCCGAAAGATATCTATCTACACTCCTTCCTAGCAAGACTAACAGTTAATGTCTACCACATATATGAGGTATTCTGCATGTGCGCATCTTCTGTATATGTGCATATATGGAAATTGTGCATATACGAAAAATATGCACATATACGAAAGCTGTGCATATACAAAGCATGCACAACTTTTGTATATGCGCATATATGGAAGTTGTGCATATACAATAGATGTGCATACATAGAAGATGCACATATATGGAAAATATGTGCATATACGGAAGCTATGCTTATACGGAAGTTGTGCATATACAAAATTCATATAACTTCTATATATGCACATCTTCTATATCACATATATTCCATATATGCGCAATGTTCGTATATGTGCAATTGCACATATACAAAAGTTATGCATGTACAGAATATATGCACATTTATAGAAGATATGTGCATATGCGTAGGTTGCATATAAATGGAGGTTGAAGTTGTGCACAAATTTTGTATATGTGCATATACAAAATTTGCACATATATAGAAGTTGTGCATATAGGGAAGATGCACATATCTTCTGTATATACACAACTTCCGTATATGTACAACTTCTGTATATGCACATATTTACTGTACATGTGCAACTTCCGTATATGCGCAACTTCTGTATATGCACATAAACAAAAGTTGTGCGCAACTTTCGTAATATCCATATACAACATTCTCCAGATATCCACAACTTTTGTATATGCGCAACTTCTGTATATGCACATATACAGAAGTTGTGCATATACAGAAGTTGCGCACAACTTTTGTATATGCACAACCTCTGTATATGTGCATATAAGGAAGTTGTGCATATACGAAAGATATGTGCATATATGGAAGTTGCACAATTTCTGGATATGTACAACTTCCATATATGCACATATACGAAAGTTGTGTTTACACAGAAGTTGTGCAACTTCTTGAGACTGTCATATATGCATATTACAGAAGTTGTGCATGACTCTAGTTATACACTATAAGTTAGGGCTATGTCGCAGATTGTAAGTGGAAAACCAACGACACTATTGTAAAAGAGGAAAAAACAAGGGAAAGAGCTATGCATCAAGGTCAACAAGACAAGGATTTCTACAACTGAATCAATGTAGGTAAAATAGCTATAACAAAGGGAGTGAATTCCATGACCATGACTAAATGCCAAGCTTTCATTGGAGAACCTTAGCAAGATAACTTTGGTGGATTCCAAAATATGATTCCTAACACACCCCTCATGCTAGGCCTATAAGTGCTTTGATCTTGGTGAATGCATTGGAAATGAAACAAGAATAATAATTGCATCAAAGATACCCTCCAAACATGGACAACATGCTATGTTTAAAGCGAATCTTGAATCACATTGTACAATAAACTCTAAAATCTAGAGTCTAAATTGAAAAACATGAATTTTAAGATGCAAAGCCTCTAGAAACAAGTGTGACTTATAAAAGATTTCTTTTCATGGTTTGGTCCTACTCATTCATATGAAATTCATGGTTTTGAAAGTTCAAATAGTTATTACCCATGGTATAGTTGACCAAAAACTAAAACATGTTTTCTAGTTCTATTCCCTTTCCAGTCTATTTAACAAAAGCTTGATTCCTTCCATGGTAAACCTTTACCCAAATCTATTTCTTGGAGAGTTTTGCACTTAGGAGACAACTTAGCTTAGGTTCTAGAATGTCAATCCTCATGAAAAATTATTTGTGTTGAAATATTTTATTTCATATGGAAAGATAGGAATGAAGCAATATTTAATATAAGGAACACACAATAATCTTTTAACGGTTTGTCAACTCTTTTGATACATGTGAAATTGTCCTTGAAAACTATATTGACAAGAGAAATACATGTGAACTAGCCTTGTAGACCATTTGAGGAGATAAATACATGTGAATGTGTCCCCCTAAACTCTTATTCAATGGATAAGGATTGAAATGGAGAAGGGCCATCTCTACTAATCATTAGAAGTTTGGGCATTGTAAAGGTTCACTTGTGATGTGGGTAGGAAACCATGTAGTGATTTTCCAAATAAATTAATGTGTTCCTATTAGTGTTGTTGGTGATAGAGATCTTAGCACGAAAAGGAAACACAAACACAATTGGACGACTCCCCTTAATAACATAATAATAAGTTTTCAACTTTAACTCCTACTCAATATATTAATGTTAAATTTTCAATTTTAACATTTAACAATTGTAATATAAGAGACTAAGATACCTTGAATTAGCCTCGTCCTCCTTATATAATGATAAAGTTTTCACTTTAACACTCCAATTTAAGAGACTAAGATACCTCCAATTAGTTGTCTTCTTTTTGAATAATGATATTTTTTCAACTTTGTTATTGAATACTTACAATCTTAGAAAAACAAGATACCTTGAATTGACCTTGTCCTCCATAAAATAAAATAATGAGTTTTCAATTTTGAAATTTATCTAACTAAATACCTTGAATGGACCTCTTCCTCAATAAAATAGCATTATAGATAAAACAAAATAATAATAAATCCTTAAGAAAAATATTGAAACTAAAATACCTCCTACCTTTTAAAATATACATTCTAAATTAATGTGAACATTAATTCTCTTCTATGAAGAAAGAACCTTAATTTTTAATAATAATAATAAAAAAAAAAATATTGTTTTAAAAATATAATAGATTTGAAATTAAAATAAATTTACACTCATTAATAAATTATGTAATAACTTAACTATAAAAATATTCTAAAATATTAAAATTACCTTTTACGAAAGATTTTTCGGCATAAATCACAAGATCTATCATTTGTCGACGAGTTTCGAACCCACTAGTGTGGTTTATCATCAGGACAAGTTGAAGAATCAGAACCAGCTTTGCATGTTAAATAGCTTGAGCAGAGCCTCCAACGGCTAAATAGACCAACGGCTAAATTTGACTAGAGACCAAGGTCAAAAAACCAGTTATTAATAATTAAAAGGAAGATAATTAAAATAAGGAACCTTACCTCTAAATAAATAAATTATATGTATTAATTAATAAAATTTAATTGGATGTTAATTTAATAATTAATTAAATTAGTTAGTTAAAGGATATTAAATATCAATACATAGAAAATATAAATATAATAATAAGGCGTACAACAAACTATTTATAGGGTTATAACTAACTAATAAAATTATATCTATATATAAAGAATTATAAAATAGGTTGTTAAGTTTAAAAAATAAATAAAAATTTAACTTAACAACCTTTCCACTATCTCATGTAAATTGAAATCAAACAGAATTGGCGGTAAAATTTGAAATGTAAAATATGGGTGGGCAAATTCAAATCCTTGTGCACCTTTGACTTAATTCAAAATATATAACCTATCGCACACATAAATATCACGTAGGGTTGTTTGGATCTACTGTAATTACGATGGATCCATGATAGTCATCCATCCATGTACCATAAGCCATGTCATGGATGATAAATTCCTTTATTTCGTAAAGAGGCATCAACCCATTGCCTTCACTGTTAACCGGCAAAAGTTTGCAGGCGAAATTATGCGGAATTATGGATTGACAGTCAAAACAGATTCCCCACTAATGTCCTTATGGTGGATTAATAAGTCTATAGGGTTGGAAATATTGGTTACCCAATAAGGCAGGCATGTCTTAAGGTCACAGGATCCTACCTTGCCCCTAGGAGGCCGAGCTAGATTTATTCCCCTCAATTGGTTAGTTTGAAACTAGGTCACTTTATAGCGTGCATTCGCCTAAGTGCATGTATTCAGCGAAGTGCTTGCATTCAGGCAAGTGCATGTATTCAGTCGTGTATTCAACCAAGTACGTGTTCATTTCATGCCCAGAAAAGGCCTATTTGTGCCCAAAAAAGACATACCGTCATTGAATTGTGAGGTCGCTTGCCTCATTACTTGCCTTTATAATAGAGGAGCACTAGCTGAATGGATAGATATAATAGAAGAGCGTTAGCTGGACGAAGATCTTTTTTGTTTTACCATGAGGTGTTCTGTGAAGCTCTCTAGTTTCATTATTCACGGATCCCTAGTTGACCGCTTCTCCCTAGTATCACGCTTATATCTAGTTTACTTCTGGCCTTAAGCTTCAGAAATCAAGCCGTAGTTACTAGGGAGTCGTTACAAAGGATACCTCACAAATACAGCAGTTGTTACCCATTATATATGAGTCTACCTCACTTTCAGATATGCACCATTTAAAAAAAACACATTTTTTTTGGAGAAGTAATTTATCTACTGCACAAATAAGACAATCATATATTCTGGTGTACAAAATACGCGGCAACTACAACGGGAAAACGTACTGTGATAAATTAGTACTAGACATTTAGCGTGGAGATCCCTGAAAAGGTAAATCGTGAAAACCAGGCCAGCCACAGTAAAGAGACCCATAGGGAACGTGGCAAATGAGAATTTTATTTCTATAATCTAGAATAGGATCAGGCAGCCAAAGACATGGCGGAAGGAATAGACTCCAATCATATGCCCTTCTTTAACATAAAAAGTAGTAATAGTTTACCTATTTTGCCCGAGACAAGAAAAGCACTCATATCAAAGAACGACGCAGTCAAAACCCTGTGCCTCACTAGCCTTGAGAAGCCGAAGCCTACCAAGGCTTCCATAGTTTGCAAACAAACAGAAACATGCAATTCCCTTTTAATTTACTAAACATAACGTCCTGCCGAAGCTATGTATTCACAATATCAAAAACCTAATGGATGATCGCAGGGCATATAAAACGCTAGATTAAACGATGAAACTTAGGGATATTGCGTTTAAACTAGTAAATTTTATACGAAATTGTATCTTAAGGAAAAGCACAGTAATATGTCGGTTTGCACGCTTCTGCCGAAAGCAAAATTAAAGAAAACAGAGGTCCAGATTCCCCTGCGGCATCGACATGCACAGCTACAAAATTTCTTCAGCAGTCAAATTTCCATTATATTCATTCGCAAGGCCTTATTTTTGCTCGATTTGCAATCTTCTCAATTGAATATTATAAAGAATATTATCCGGAAGACACTCTGCGTTAATTTATCCAATAAACATCTTTAAATAAAGAATGAATGCATCGAAACTTACAATTTTCCCGCCATGGACTTGCTGAGAAAGAACCTCAAGAATGCGAAATCCGAAAGCAACAAGCCTTCAAATTAAAATGAAAGAGTTGAAGGTCGGGAAGAATTTGAAGGTTGTTTTGTGCCAGCCTTGTTATTAGATCGGTAAGGAAAGATCTATCTCTCTTGCCTTTGATGGAAGGGGTGAAATTCTCCTCGGCTTAATTGATATAATTCCCTGGCTGGTTGCTTGCTATGCTGCTTCCCCTGCCAGTGCTATGCCCCCCTCTCCTGCTGCTGATTCGGATGCAGCTGTTTCGACAAACAAATAAAGACCCCTTCTGCTTCACCGGGCACGCATGAACAGAATCATGGTATTTCCTGTAATTGAACAAAAAAATCATTATTTTAAAGATCTTGGCTAAACCAATTAGACCGTCAGAAAATAAAGGAAGCAAACAAATAATAGCAAGATTTTCTTGAAGGAACATGGCTAGTTTGGACCACACGCATATCGCAAGGAAAAGCTAATTCTAGTTTTCAAATCAAAATGACTCCCCAAAAAAAGAGATTATCTAGTCACTTCGAAATTTAAAAATATTAATTTCAGAAACTCTAAAAAACATTTACTGTTGCCAAGAATCGAATCCAGCTAATCGTCTGACTGAAAGGAATACTTACCACGATATCAGGAGAATGGGATATATAGATGTTTTCACACCTTGAGATTTGAGTATCTGGCATGCCTTGGTTTGGCAATGGCTACTCTTGCGTCTTGTTGGTATTAGACCCAAACCTGGAATTGACATCAATTTGCCATAAGTTATTGGATCCTTAGTGCCTCCAAATGTAATTGAAGTTACTGGATCATTGGTGCCTCCAAATGTAATTGCTGTTGAGATTTTCTGTTATAATTAATTTTGAAAAAAATCTCATGTATGTGACAACAATAGGATTAGCTGCTATATCAGCTTCATCATTCTTGAGGAGGAGTAATGCATCCTAAATTTGTTGTGAGAGAATTTATGATTCAGTTTTATACTCCAGCTATAAAGGAAATGTAAATCCGTTGAGGATGTGAGTGTAGAGAAAATAGGGTGAGCTGAGAGTATGTGTGAAGAATTAAAATTGTTGTAATCTCCTGTTGAATAATAAGATTGCCGATGCCTCTGTTCTGGTGGACGTAGCCCAGATTGGTTGGGTGAACCACGTTAAAATCTTTGTGTTATGGTTTGTGATTTTGTATGTGCTGTGTATGTATGTTTATTTTTATTTCCGCTGCGCATTGTTTGGTCTAACAATTGGTATCAGAGCGGCGCAGCGGAAGCGTGGAGGGCCCATAACCTACAGGTCTCTGGTTGTGGAGCTGGTACGTGTGACAGAGACGCGGAAAGTGAAGCTTTTTTGGTTGGCGCGGTTTTGGCTGGAACAGCAGCGCCAATTTTGAGCTAAAGAAGGGGCTGGCGCGGTTTATTCAGTAACAGTCGCGCCAATTGGCGCGGAAGTTCCAGGAACAGTCGCGCCAGCGCGCTAGAAAGGGCTATTGGCGTAGAAACGAAAGGGTTAATCACGCCAATTTCCTGCCTTGCACGGATTTTGTTTCAGGCGCGGGTCTTCCGCCGTCGAGGAGCGCCAGGCAGTTTATTTTTGTTTCAGGCGCGGGTTTTCCGCTGTCGAGGAGCGCTAGGCAGTTTTTCTTTCTGGTAAACCTGCAATTTTTTGTTCTGTTTTTTGAAATTGTATAGACACGGTACAACAGAGGCATTTTATAGTATAAAGAAAAGGCATTTTTAAATCACAACTTCATTTATTTAAAGTTGGAATTGGAGATTTTTGTTTGATTCAACATGGAAAAAACTCAAAGTGCTCGTTTTGAGATCGAGAAGTTCAATGGCAAAAACAATTTCGAGATCTAGAAAGTAAAGATGCATGATCTACTTGTGCAACAAGGCGTGGCGAAGGTGTTGTTGGGAAAATCCAAACAACCTTACACCACGACAGATGATGAGTGGAACGAATTGGATGGAAAAGCTCTGAGCGGTATTCGACTATGTTTGGTGAATGATGTTTTGTTTAACATCGTATCAGAGAAAACCGCTGCTGGTTCGTGGACAAAGCTTGAGAAGCTGTACATGAAAAAATCCTTAACCAATAGGATTCTTCTGAAGCGACAATTGTACAGTCTACACATGAAGGAAGGTACAGTGATCACTGATCATTTGAATGTCTTTAATACTCTCCTGGTGCAATTAGAAAGTATAGAAGTAAAATTTGAATCAGAAGATAAAGCTATAACTTTATTATGCTCGTTGCCCGAGTCATGGGATCATTTTGTTACTTCTATAAGTCTTAGTTCATCAGAAACCATTGAATTTGATGATGTTGTTGGAGCTTTGTTGTCCGAAGAGACAAGGAAGAGGTCAAATTCAGAATCCTCTACATCAGAGGCAATGATGGTCAGAGGTCGTTCTAAAGAACGACGCTTCAGTGAGCACAATGAGTCGCGTTAAAAATCGAAAGGGAAGAAGAGTAAGGTAAAGTGTTGGTTTTGTGGCAAATCGGGACATTTGAAGAAGGACTATGGGAAGAGACAACAAGCATCCAAAGAAGACTCTTCAATAGAGAAGAAAGAAGCAAACATGAAAAATACAGGTTCAGCATCCAAGACAGGTATGAGTGATGAAGTGTTATCAGTTGATTTGTCTAGTCATGATCAACATTAGCTGTTAGATTCTGGTGCATCAAATCACATGTGTATTCATAAGGAATGGTTTAAAACTTATAAACCAATCAATGATGGAGTAGTTTACATGGGAAATGATGTCACATGTAACATTGTGGGAATTGGAACCATTTAGCTTAAAATGTTTGATGGGAAAAATAAAATTTGAATTGATGTAAGACATGTACCTGAACTAAGGAAAAACCTCATTTCATTAGGAGTACTAGACACTAATGGATATAGAACCTTTATTCAAGGTGGAGTAATGAAAGTTTATAAAGGAATTTTACTCGTAATGAAAGCAAAGAAGGTTGGAAATCTTTTTCAGTTAGAAGGAAGAACAGAGTCAGATCATGTTTCTATAGTGTCTGAAAACGACAGTAATTCTATTCGTTTATGGCATCAAAGGTTGGGCCATATGAGCGAAAGAGGTTTAAAGATTTTATCTGATCGTAAGTTACTTCCTAATCTAAAGTCTGTTAAGTTAGATTTCTACAAACATTGTCTGTTTGGGAAACAAAGCAAGCAGAATTTTCAAACTGGAAAACATACTAGTAAGGGAATCCTTGATTATATCCATTCTGATGTTTGGGGTCCATCTCCTACAACCTCATATGGAGGTTCGTCATATTTTGTATCTTTTATTGATGATTTCTCTAGAAAAGTGTGGGTCTACATGTTAAAGAAGAAGTCTGATGTGTTTACAGTTTTCAAACAGTTTAGAGCATTAGTTGAAAACATCACTGGAAGAACCATTAAATGTTTAAGAACTGACAATGGTGGTGAGTTTACTTCAAAGGAATTTGATAATTATTGCAAGGATGCTGGGATCGAAAGACATAAAACCACTGTATATACTCCTCAGCAAAATGGAGTTGTTGAACGCATGAACATGACTCTTTTAGAGAGAGCAAGAAGTATGTTGAGTAACGCCAATTTGCAGAAGGAATTGTGGACAGAAGCAGTTGCTACAGCTTGCTATTTGATAAATCGATCACCATCAACTGCAATAGGATGCAAAATTCCTCAAGAGGTATGGAAAGGTCATCCTTGTGATTATTCTAAACTGAAAGTTTTTGGTTGTGATGCATATGCTCTAGTTCCAAAACATCAGCGTTCTAAATTAGATCCTAAATCAAAAAGATATATCTTTGTTGGATATGGTGATGGGACTAAGGGATACAGATTGTGGGATCCTACTACTCACAAGATCATCATTAACAGAGATGTTAAATTTAATGAATCCTCACTTGAAAGTTCAAATGCAGATCATGAACAAGTTTTAGATGTAGATCATGAACATGTTTCAGATGCAGATCATGAAGAAGTTCCTACAGATAATAATCAACAAATTGTGGAAGTACCAGAAACATCTTAAAGGAGGTCCACCAGAATCAAACGTCCTCCCAAAAGGTATGATGATTATGTTACTTCAGTTTCTTTAACCACTAACGATGATGAACCTTTGTGCTATCAGGAAGCTGTAGAAGGTTCTAAAAGTGAAAAGTGGAAAGAAGCTATGAAGGATGAGATGATGGCATTAGACAAAAATGGCACATGGGATCTGGTAGAACTTCCTAAAGACAGAAAAACTATGGGATGTAAATGGGTTTATAAATTGAAAAGGGGTGTTGATGATACAGAGGATAGGTACAAAGGAAGGCTGGTTGCAAAAGGTTTTTCTCAGAAAGCAGGCATTGATTTTCATGAGATATTTTCACCAGTTGTAAAAATTCTTTCAATTCGAATTGTATTAGCATTAGTTGCTTTACTTGATTTATAATTACAGCAACTAGATGTTAAAACTGCATTTTTACATGGAGATTTAGATGAGGAGATTTACATGGAACAACCAGAAGGGTTTGTTCAAAATCGCAACAAGAAATTTGTCTGCAGGCTTAAGAAATCATTGTATGGTCTGAAGTAGTCGCCTCGACAATGGTACAAGAAATTTGTTTCTTTCATGATGAGTCAAAATTATATAAGAAGTGAATATGATCATTGTGTTTACTTTAAGAAATTAAGTAATGGCATGTTCATTATCTTAGTTTTGTATGTTGACGATATGATTTTAGCAAGCAAAAGCATAACAGTGATCAACAGGTTAAAGGCTCAAATGGCTAGAGCATTTGATATGAAAGATCTAGGAGCAGCAAGACAAATTTTGGGCATGGAGATTTTCAGATATAGGGACAATGGTAAGCTATGGCTATCACAACAGAAGTATATTGAGAAAATACTCTTGAGGTTTGGTATGAACAATGTGAATCATGTTTTAGTCCCTTTAGCTTCCCATTTTAAGCTTTCTCCGAGTTTATGTCCTAATACAAATGAAGAAAATGAATATATGTCTCGAATTCCATATGCCAATGTAGTAGGTTGTTTAATGTATGCGATGGTTTATACTCGACCAGATATTTCACATGCAGTTGGGGTTGTCAGCAGGTATATGGCAAATCCAGGAAAAGAACACTGGTCAGCAGTGAAATGGGTGCTTCGGTATTTAAGAGGCACACGTGATTATTGTATCACTTATAACAGAAGTAGTGAATTTGTTTGTGGATATGTTGATTCCGATTTTGCAGGTGATTTGGATAAGAGAAGGTCAACTTCAGGGTATGTCTTTACTCTTACAGGTGGAGCTATTAGCTGGTTGTCAAAGCTACAAAACATTGTTGCTTTATCCATTACTAAAGCAGAATACATAGCTACTTAACATGCTTGCAAAGAAGCGGTTTGGTTGAAAGGTTTGTTTGGTGAGTTTGGTAGGTTGCAGGACAACATCAAGTTATTTTGTGATAGTCAAAGTGCAATTCATTTGGCTAAGAATCCGGCCTATCATAGTAAATCAAAGCATATATCTATAAAGTACCATTTTGTGAAACAGGTTATCACTGAAAGGGGAGTCTCTCTTCAAAAAGTGCATACAAAGGAAAACTGTGCAGACATGTTCACGAAACCAGTTTTGTTAGAGAAGCTACGTTGGTGTCTGGCTTCTCTTGGATTGCAGAAAAGATAAAAATAATAAATGAACATAGTATCAGGCTAATTGTTGTCAAGGTGGAGATTGTTGAGATTTTCTGTTATAATTAATTTAGGAAAAAATCTCATGTATGTGACAACAATAGGATTAGTTTCTATATTAGCTCCATCATTCTTGAGGAGGAGTTAATGCATCCTAAATTTGTTGTGAGAGAATTTATGATTCCATTTTATACTCCAGCTATAAAGGAAATGTAAATCCGTTGAGGATGTGAGTGTAGAGAAAATAGGGTGAGCTGAGAGTATGTGTGAAGAATTAAAATTGTTGTAATCTCATGTTGAATAATAAGATTGTTGATGCCTCTGTTCTGGTGGACGTAGCCCAGATTGGCTGGGTGAACCACGTTAAAATCTTTGTGTTATGGTTTGTGATTTTGTATGTGCTGTGTATGTATGTTTATTTTTATTTCTGTTGCGCATTGTTTGGTCTAACAATTGCCACTGACTGCACCATCACATACTGCCATACTTCCTCCAAATGTAATTGCCACCGACTACACCATCACAAACTGCCATACTGTGCATTACCATGAACTGACTTTAGTTCAACTTTGAAATATTTTCATGTAGACACGTGCCATGCATGCAAGAGACGTGCCATGTAAAATTTAAAAAATAATAATAATAAAAATAAAAAATAAACAAATGAACGTTTGGGTGGATACGTTATCGTGAATGAAATCCATGTGCCCATCTCAATTTTCCCCAATGCCAGACGATTGTTTTACATTTTTTTTATAAACCAAGCGCCTCCAGATTATAAACCAAGTGCCTCCAGATTGAGACGATGGCTATACAATTTATAAACACTGTAAATGGTCCTGTTTGCCATAATTCTATTAAAAACTGCCAAATTTGTTATGGCTTGCAGAGACCAACGTCTTCGAAGAGAGAGCTAGGGGTGTTGGTACTCACCGCGCTGGAGGCCTTACGTTGCAGCCTGTTCGTGAACCCGTGCTTGCCCTCATTTGAAGCGTAATCCTGGCTTTTTCAATTACGGTGCTAAAACGTCTACTAGGAGTGGGAAATTGCTCCTACGAACAATCAATTCTAGAGTGGCCGGTCCACCAGTCTTATCTATCCGAGCTTCTCGCTCACGCGGTGCACCGTACAATCCACCTAGTTTAGACAGCCCGATTGCTTGGGTTCGTTCAGTAGAATCAGTCTATATAGGCAGGTAAGGTTGCTTGCCCTTGACCTATTGTTTGTTCTCAGAGCTATTGGTGTACGAGAGAAGCAGTAGACGGTGAGATAGCTTGGTTGAAGGCTATAATGGTGAGATAGAAAGCGCTAGAAGTAGGTGAGGGTCAGGCGTCTGGGAAGGAGGCTTGCGGATAAGACCATGCCTCAATCTCAACTGTTACAATCAAATCAAAAGCTTAGGCAACCTTCATTACAGGTAAGGCGTCTGGGCAGGTCTCTATTCATTAGTATTTAGCACCTAATCTTAATACATGATTTGATAAAGAGCATAGTACAAAAGCTAGCTATACAGGTGAGGCTAAAATGAAATAATTTTTTTTAAGGAGCCAAAATGAATTTTGTGATGCTAAAGGCTAACAAATGGTTTTGGTAAAAGGGAGTACCTACAACCCTAGCTTCTGCCTTTGCTACTGCCGCTATAGGTTCTCTTGTTTATGTCTATACCTCTACTATTGCACCTGGCTTTGCTACTGGTTCTGTTAGCTTTTGTCCTTGCTCTAGCGGCTAGTTGATATGCACATCCTTATCCCTTCCATCCACTTGAGGTAATAACATTTATCAATATTTTGTAACCATAGAGGTGTCAAAGAATAGGTAGAGGGGCAGCTCTAAGACAATGAGAACTGGAGTATTGGTGTCAATGACCTTTTGGCGTTCCACCGCCTTATTCTTCCTTCTTGGTAGTTCCAGTTAGACCAGCCAGGACCAAGCCCATTCCACACCTTCCTGACTTCTTATACAGGTTCACCTTCAGGCATGATGCAGGACAGGTCCGTGTCTTACCTACGCGAATTCCACACTGGGGGCATTGAGGAATTGCACTGCACCTTCCTAACTTCTTATACAGGTTCACGTTCAGGCATGAGGCAGGACAGGTCCATGTCTTACCTACATGGATTCCATATAGTGGGGAGTTGAGGAATTACACTGCAGCTCGCTCCTGGGCAAGAGGAAATCCCGCAAATTCCTCTTAGCAAAGTTGTCCCAAGAATGGCAATGTTTAGTAAGATCAAATCCATTTCTTTGCCCAGATGGGGTGGGCTTAATCGAACCCTAAAAACGGAGCCCTTTACATTTTCATACCTTTCAAGGGCTCAGCCCGAGGAAGAATCATTTATAGGCATAGGCTTGGATCCTTTAGATGAAGTAAATCCAGACCTAACAGTGACCAGGTCCCAAGGCGCGTGGAACTTCTAACCTTGTTGGCCTATAGGTGCATCTCTCTGACCTCGCTCCCCTTCGGTTTCGGTCCTGACCTGCTTTCCAGAATCAGAATGCTCCCTCTCGGAATACTGTATGCCTAGAGAAATCAATTCGTTATCGGGCCAATCCAATATAGATAGTGGTGCTCGCCCCAGACTAGAACAGACATGGCTTGCCTGCAAGGAAGCCTTAAAACATTCATTAAGCAGAGCTACTTCAGAAACTAAACATTGCACATGTATGTAGCATCCCCTTTGGCCTGCTGGTCTAGCTGACAAGTAGTACATGCAGATCGCAAATGGCTTGACAAGTAGAGTGGCTCGTGTTGTGCAACCGCCATGTGGTGTAGCCAGCAACCTGCTATATGTTGCTACCTTATATGCTTGGTATATACAAGCATGTTCTTGAGCTCAGTTGAGCTAACATTTAATGTTGTCGACTAATGCCAACATTAGATTAGGTAGTATTTTTACGAGTTTCAAAATATCAAGAAAACAAAAATTTATAACCTATTCTTTTAGCTTCGGATTAGCTTCGATCCTCGGGAAGAGGCCAAATAACATCATAAATCAATATGTATCTACAAACTTTGTTTATAGTTGATAAGGGACTAATAAAAATAGCTCAAATAATACTAAAAACTTTGTTTATAGTTGATAAGGGACTAATAAAAACAACTCAACTAATACTAAAGTGCTCATTTCTGATTACTATAGTCCCATGTTGGGACGAGAGGGACTAATAAAATGATAATGTCTAATATATTTGAGTTCCGTTGGATTTAGAAACACATATCTCGATAAAGTGCGTTTCGTTTTCTAATAGTACTGTTATTTGATTATTATTTTTTATTTCACTCATACATTATGAAATTATAATATTTTATATTTAAATTAATAAAATAATATAAAAATATAATTATCTATTATTTGTGTTTTTTAAATTGAATTTTATTAATTTTAAAGAAACAAGTTATATCAATAATTATTAGGTGGATAGTAGGAATTTCACCTCCATAGAACATTTTTGAATATTTTTAATAGTATAGACAAACCAAAGGCTGAGATTTATTTCCAAAGTAGTTATGTCTTTTTTTTCTTTTTAATTAAATTCATTAATTAAAAAAAAATGTCATATGAACAAGTGCCATATGAAATTAGTTATGAATTTTTGGACATGTGCTATTGATAAGCCATGGTATTGTAACAAAGTCTCTTTACAAATTAAGAATTTCTAAGAAAAAATGGACATGAATATCTATGGTTTACAATCCTGCTACATGTTTTTCTAAATGGATATATCTTTAACTTATATTTATTTATTTTTTCATTTTTTTGTGAGTTTTTTACACTAAAATAAAAGATTACATTGTTGTTCCTAGTTTTCACAAAAGTACATTGGCCTCACTCTGGCTAACTTTATTTCCTGGTATGTTAACTTCCAAGTTTTTTACATCCAACAACATAGACTACACAACTAAACATAAGTTACACCTAGAAGACAAGAAAAAAACATAAACATATAAAAACAAACAACCATTTACGATTCAGAAGATGTCACAAGAGCAGGTTTGTCTGACCTAGTACCCAAGGGCATCAAAAACCTAAGTTGACACTATATGTGTTGTTCGATATGCCTCATGTGAGCTTCCAGACTATATAGGCTATCTTGTACTCTCCATTGTTTCCTTGAATATCATTAAGGAAGGAAACAATTTCATTTCTATCATCATGCTTCTCTTGGACAAATTTCCCTAGAGAAAAAATTAGTTGCCAAGGAAGAGCGACCGTATTCATTTACTGATTTCTTTTGTCGTTGTTGTGCCAAAAATCTCGGAACCATTGAGAAAATTCTTCCAAAAGCTCAAAATCTAAGACTGTCTAGTTGTCCCTACGAACATTTCTTTAGAGCCTTTAAATATTAGCCTATGAGAATGGAGGGATCATAGCTTAGTAAATAACGGTCACCTCCCAAGCAAGAGCTTTGGAGCGAGACTTTCTAGACTAGCTACACTCCCCAACACTTGGAAACAAAAGCACATTGATGAGGCATGATAAACCAAATAATCCACAACACCATTTTGACTCCAAGAAGGCCACATATGCACTTACCTTGAAACCTAATGAAGTCAAACTTCTTAAGAACATAAAGGTGTAGACTCTCCTTGCTTCCACAAAACCATATTTTAGGTATAAAAATCAAAATACCTGCCACAATTGAAAAAAAAAATGTAATACCAACAAACCAAAACCAACACCATGAAAGAAGGGTGAACAATTGATAAGAAATTATCCTGGGAAAATAAATACAATTTAAATGTAGAGGATGATTTAAAATACAACCAACCAAGATATCCACTAACTCCACCAGAGAAGGGATTAAAGGACCCAATATCACCTAGAATGTCAAAATAATGAGATAAAAGGATGCACAAATCCAGGAACATGTTGTTACCCCAAAACACGACCAAGACCAAAGGAGGATGCCAATTTGCAAGCCAAATTTGAAACACCAAGTTGAAGTGGCCCTATAAATAAGGGTAGGATCTGTGCAACTAACATAGGCACACTTTAAACCAAAATTACTTTTATTATGAGCATCCCTCAAGCAAGAACCATTTATAAGAAAGACCTTAGATGGTAATATTTTCCTTCAAGAGGAAGAACTAACAGAAAACTAACATCAGGTGAGACATTATAAAAGGTGACTATCTTCACATGTATAGTGCATTGACGGGGCAGACCAACCTATGCCCCTCCTTAATGGTCTCAGTAATCTATAGGAGAACTCCTCCCTTGTGTGTTCCTCCACCTCCATTGGGATAATTCTCTTTATCATTAATAACAATAATAATGATAATAATTTTAAATAAAGTTATAATTTAGTTATAATTTCTATGACTTTTTAAATTTTAACAACTTGAGATGTGTGATGAAGTAAGTGTTCTAATGATTATTTTGATTATTTCCTATCATCATTTACTAGTGCCAAGATGGGTTTGAGTAACCCCACGAATTTTATTTTACATTAAGAGAAATCATGAATATATACAAGGAGATGGATATTATAAGAATTTGTATTCCAATGTCTCTTTGTCTTCTCTATTTTTCTATTTATAATATATACAAGAATTTCCTAATCCCAAAGATTAGGTATCAACATTCCCTTTTAATATGAAGGGATGTTCGTGAGTCCAAGCATGATTCTGAATCTTTCAAACTTTTCTATTCCAAGCGCTTTGGTGAAGAGGTCTGCAATCTGTTCATTTGTGGAACAACAACGTAGGTGAATAGTTTTGGCCTCAACATGATGTAAAATCAAATGATACTTTGTATTGATATGCTTGGTTCGATCATGGAACTTTTGGTTCTTGGCCAACTTTATTGCAAAAGTTTTTCAATCAAAAGAGGAGTAGAATTCACTTATTTCTCCTACAAATCTTCCATAATTTTCCCGAGTCACAAAATTTCTTTCGTTTCTTCTACAAATGCCGCACATTCTACCTTGATTGTAGAATATGCTGGAATTAACTGTTTGCATGACCTCCAAGAGACAACTCCTAATCCAAAGCTCATAACATAACCTGAGGTAGATACTCCATTTTCTTTATCTCCATCAAATTTTGAATTAGAGTATCCAATCAATATGAATTCATCCACTAGTGTATACTTGAGCCCAAAGTATTGAATTCCCTTCGAGTACCTTAGAACTCTTTTTGCATCAGACAAACGAACCTCACAAGGCTATGCATAAAGTTAGATAGGATTCCAACAACAAATGAAATGTCCAGTCTAGTAGTAGTCAGGTAGTTGAGACATCCTAAAATGTGTTTGTACTTTATTGCATCCTCAAATTCATTTCCTTCAGTGGATGTGAGCTTTATATTATTTTCCATTTAAGTGGTCAAAGGATTACACTAAGCCATGTCAAACTTGTTCAACAAATATCCAATGTAATTATTTTGAGAGAGGAATATAAACTTCAGATTTTGGGTTACTTCAATACCAAGATAATAGTGAACATATCCCATATAAGTCATTTCAAAACCTTTCCTCAATTATTTCTTTATGGATGCAATGTAATTTTCATTATTCCCTGTCATCAAAAGATCATCTACATACACCACAATATATACAATTGTTTTGCCAACTTTCTTGACAAACACAATCGCATCATCAAGATCATAATGTTTGAACTTTAGTTTCAGATGATGCTCAGTCAATTTCTCGTACCAGGCTCATGGTGCTTATTTGAGGCTAGAAAGGATTTGAAAATCTTACATAATTTGTGTTCCTTAACCTTCACAACAAATCCTTCGGGTTGGGACATAAAAACATTCTCTTTTAGATTTCCATTCAAGAAAGTAGTTTTTATCTCCATTTGATGGATTTTCCAATTGTTATGAGCTATCAAGGAAAAGAGAGTCCAGATGGTAGCCCATTTTGTTTTGGGGAAAAAAGTATCCTCATAATCGACCCCTTTCTTTTGTCCAAAACCTTTTGCCAGGAGGCTAGCTTTATGCTTGTCAAATGAGAATCTTCTTTATACTTTTTCTTGAAGACCCACTTGTAGCATATCAATTTGGTTCCCAATGGATAATCCACCAGCTTCCAGGTTCCATTCTTTATCAGAGCATCATACTCTTTTTGCATTGCTTCTTTCCATTTAGCATGAGAAGTAACTTCCTTGAAGGAAGTTGGTTCAAAATCTATAGACAAATTTAATTCACAATCATAAGAAACACCCATATAAACTGGCGAATCATAATTGTCTACATCACCTCCATTTTGTCTAGTAGATATTCTTGTTCCTGTCTTTCCAATCTCATAAGGACTAACACTTTCAGGTTTCTTGGAGAGCCTCTTTGGAGAATCTTTATGAGATGGACCAGGATGCTCAATTGACTAAGATGTGGATGAATCAAGATTTAGCCTTCCAATTCTCTCAAACACATCACTCAAAGTGTCCTCTTGGTCAATTGTTGGAGCTTCATGAGAGAGAGAGAGAGAGTGCTTTAGAGGGAGGTTCCACATATTGATCCAAGATAGGGATTCCCCCTTCAAGATGTGGAATCTCATAATCAAATTCATGAATGTAGAAATTTGATAGAAATTGCAACTACTCAAGATTTCAAATTGAAAAACAAGAGACACAATTCTACTCTACTAATTTGCGGAATGAAAATCAAAATTTAGAAAAATGTGCATAGACATGTAACTAGTAAAACCATAAATACACAGTAGTTTCTAGGGGAACCTAACTAGGGAAAAC